>VWZO01016925.1:571555-609297 GCA_013396975.1 Bucco capensis
GGTTGTCAGCTATTGGAACAGGCTGCCCAGGGAGGTGGTTGAGTCACCATCCCTGGAGGTGTTTAAGAGACGGGTAGATGTTGCATTGGTGGGCATCATACAAAGGCTGGACTTGATGATCTTCAAGGTCTCTTCCAGCTGTAACTGTTCTATGATTCTATAATACGATTATTAAATCATTCCTATATAACAGAAAAACTGCCAGTCTTATGCTGTCACCTCGCAAAAATATCTAATATTCACTTTGAATCTCTACTTTCATCTGTAAAAACCAGAGTGGTATTTTATCTGCATGCTAGGAGGTTTGGGGTTTCATTAGCAAGTCTCAGGTTTTTTGTACTGTCTTAGTAATCAAAAGTCTTAATCATATAAAGGTTATTTTGTTTTGGGCACTCTAGTGATACCTGATGCTGAACATGATACATCCAATATATTCATGTATCATGATAAATTATATCATTAATATGGTACTGAATACTGATGTTTTAGAGACTAGCAGCTGATCATTCTCTGAAAGAAAAAAAACCAGATCTTGAAAAAGGTAAAATAGGACAAGTGGAAAAGTAGTTACCTCTGGAAAGATTTGAAGATACAATAGTGCTAATTACTGATATTGGTGTGCTTTGAAGTTCTATGAGCAGCTATTCCAATTACCCTCTGGTTTAGGTTGGAAGAGATGCTGCTATCCATGTTTGGGATGCACAGACACTGAAATGTTTATCACTGCTCAAAGGCCAGCATCAAAGAGGAGTGTGTGCACTGGACTTTTCAGGTAAACCATAACCTACATTTATCTAAGCAATTAATTAAACAGCAGTCTTTATAATGAAATGTTAATTTGAATAGCTAGACAATTTTACAACCAAGACACATTTTACGTGGAAGCCTGCTGACAGTTTTGATAAAAATAATGTGCAGTGAAGTCAGTCATGGGTCTTTTCTCAATCAGTCAATAACTGATTCTTTTGATGCCTAACAAGTGATACCAAGTGGACAGTTAGGACTCTGGAGGCTGTCTACAGAGTGGTATAATAATTTAAAGCAGGTAGAATGCTGACTTGAAGTGTATAAATGAGAAGTAAGTGTGATCAGTAGTCTCATGCAATTCCCACATTTTTGAGTGGGTTTATATAAGTAAATATGACAGTTGTCTACTGTTTCATGTACTTCTGTAATTGCTGATCCACTGTGACATGTAATCTAGCTCTGAAAGTAGATTCTAGGACTGTTCTGATCATGTTATGATTTGAGGATTATAATTGCATTCATGCAATGTTTGGTTGTGCCCTCTGGTGGTTAATTGAACACCTATAATTTTGGATATATACCTCTTTCTTAAATAATATGTATTACATAATGCATATCTACCTTTCATATCAGCTATCTTCATAGCATATTATTTCACTAAAACTATCACAGAATGCTTCTTACTGTATCCTTTGCTTTTCTTTCTCATTAGCTTTCTGTCTCCTTGTTTGTGTCTTTTTCTTCTTTCTGTGATTGCCCTTCTCCTGCTTGAATTGGTTCTCGTAGCACTCAGTTGCTAAGCACAGTGAGCCTAGTCTAGCTGTGAGAACCTATTCAGCATTATGAGCGCCAAAGTAGTTATAATGGAGTAATTTATACCAGTGGCACTCTTTCCATTCTTGAAGTCAAATATGCTTAAACAGAGTCCTTAACATCTGTTAACAAGAAGTTACATTCTCAAATCATTGCTTTAGTTCACTCTTTTGGCCATCTCCTGAGTTATCTCCTTCCTCCACTTTTACCTTTTCTTTGTTTAAAAGGGGGGGGAGAGGTAATCAGCTCCTGCTACACCTTCTGAAGTTCAATTCTCTTATATACTGAAGTAATTATATTTTATTTTTAAAAAATGTTCAACATTTCATGACAGTAATTTGTGTCTAGAAGTTTGTTCACAATGGTCTTATTTATCGCTATTTCACACACATAGCAAGGATGCCTAGGTACTGTTGAATTATGTATGATATTCTGTTCTTATTTTTCTTCCTCTCATTATTAGTAGAGCTGTGTCTTTCTTGCAGTGGAAGAGATGGTAGCCAGCAGTTAATTTTAGCCTTACAATTTTCTGTTATATTATAATTATGTAATATATGATATATTATATTAATTATAAGATATATTTTATATATCATAATATATAACAATGTTGTATATTATATAATATAATTGTATTATATTATAGTTTCATTATATATATTTTATATATAAATATATATTTTATATATATAATATATATATTTCATTTCATTGCCTATTAACTTTAAACCACCCATTTCATTTTATACTAACAATTCTTGCCACCATTTTGAGCAAAAGGAAAGAATCATTATCTGACCAAAAGTATACCAAATAGAACGTGATGTGATTTTGGAGTATTTGGACTTTATGAAATTAATTTTCACTATCTTGTTGGATCCTATCTACTTTCCTTTTACTTACAGATGGGAATTTTTTATGTCTGCCTTTGGGAAAGAGCAATGGTTTGATAAGGAATACAAATACAAAAACAGCTAAAATAAATCAGACATACAAACATTGTAAAAGCTAATGAAGTTAAAATAAGGCCTTTTCTAGAAAAGATTAGCCTGTCTTGTAGCAATCCAGTTGCCTATCTTTCTCAGTTCATTTGTCTAATTCTGTAGGCAGCCTGCTTTAGAAACTGAAGGCCATCAGTGAATCTGAACCCTAAGCTCTCAAAGTATTCATTCCTTTTTTTGCTTCCTTTACAATACATCATTTGAAATTCAAGTTACAATGTATTTTTTGTGTTCGTTGCCTCTTACATTTTCAGCTAAAGTCTTAACACATTTAACACTAAGTGTTCCTTCTGTGCAGCTGATGGAAAATGTTTAGCATCTGTTGGGTTAGATGATAATCATGCCATTGTGTTTTGGGATTGGAAAAAAGGAGAAAAGCTAGCAACAACCAGGTAAGAAAAATTGCCATATAAAAGCGACCTGTGAATACATTTTTGCAAATATTATCATCTGCATATGCTGCTTTGTTTATAGGAGAAAACAGAACACCTCTCTGAAAACAGAATGGTGTCTGAGAGCAATTGTATCCAGATTAAAAACCTTGAGATTTACAGCTTAGTGTTTGGTAAATCCTGTAAACTATTTCTGTCAAGAGTTCTCTAGCCTTTCTGTTAGGATAACTGCATTGGTGTTATAGCTCATTTAGTGATTTCAAGTTAATGTTTTCTCCCAGTTTTATCTCCTGATTCATGGCAGAAGTCATCAGAGATGTATTTTCCTTTATGCTTTAGATGATATTCTAAGTTCTGTCACTATACATAGGCAGACAACTTTTCTAAAAAGAAAACATTATTCCATCTAATATAGATTGATTTTTCAAGGTCTACTGATCTTGTGCTCCTTCTAATTCAGCTTTTTCTGAGGTATTTTTCACTTTGTAATTGCTAACAGAAAGCTTAGCTAACAACCCTGCAGCAAAGAAGCTTTTGCAATTGCTTGAAGGGTGTTTGGTTGGGAATAAGATTGGATTATGATTTGCATGTTTGCTTTTTTCTTCTAAAATATTGAATTGCAACATTTTCTTTATACTAAACTGGTTGTACATACTAGATTTTCTCCAGCAAATCAAATGGACCTCTGA
Source organism: Bucco capensis (assembly GCA_013396975.1). Classification (NCBI taxonomy): domain Eukaryota; kingdom Metazoa; phylum Chordata; class Aves; order Piciformes; family Bucconidae; genus Bucco; species Bucco capensis. The sequence goes on from VWZO01016925.1 coordinate 575,198, forward strand.
GGTCAAGATACTAGAATTAAGTAGAATTCTTGTAAGCATGGACACAACTCATTGTCTTTCTGGTGTGTCATTTCATGTGCTATCTGCAACCATGTATCATCTGGCGTTGGCCAGTAAAATTATTAGTATAACTGCAAAAAAAATGCCAGTGAAAGGTAATTTACTTTTATGTAACTCTTACACTGTTATTACTATTTTGTGGTGATGTGTTCCAGAAGAAATAGTAAGATTTTCTCCTGGCTGCACACTCTGTTAATAGTATACCATCACTGGTACAAGTGTTTGTGTATCATAATCTGTATTAGCTATCTAATTTTGTCTCAGATATCCAGTTTATTAGGCAACAAGATTTTAAATCCTATTTAAAATTTGTGATGTAGGTCTTGCTTAGCAACAGTGTTGCCAGTGTTGTAAAACATGGTATTTTCATTTGCTTTCCAATCTTAGTTTTACTGTCTGCAGACAGATAGGGCTTCAGAATCACAACTGAAGAAATATCTTCTCTGTTCCCATAGAGACTTTTTACGATATTAAAAGCAGGATAATGATAGGCTGTATGCCTACCTGTTTGTTGTTGCTCAAAGGAGAGTTATAAGATTAAGTACTCAGTTATTTTCTGTGTGTAATACTATACATACCCAATGTATCTACCATTATTGTTAAATTTTTATTTTGGAAATATGCAGGGTCCTCACAGAGAGAAAAAAATAGTTTATCTTCTAAAAAGTTCCAATTCAAATTATTGTTTATATTTTAGTAGTGTCTGAAGACAAGTTGCCCCATTTGGGTAAGCACAGTAGGACATAAAGAGAGACAGAGAACAAAATGTGAGAGTTTACATCTAAATTTTTAGACATGACACTCATGCAGGCTTAGCAGCCAAGAATAGAAGGACTTCTCCTTATATATAGACCCACAAGGAGAATTCATCTAAAGGATTAAATGTGAAAAATGAGGTGTACATTCACTCTGTACAAACATTAATTTATGTTTTTTCTGTAGTTGTTACTTTTTTTTTCGGTGAACATTCTTTTTGCATCATCTTTTTAGGATGATTTATTTCAGCATGACTTCTCAGTTTTCTTGTCACAATATTCAGAACATACTCTTATTTACTTGTTTTAATTGCTCATCAGATAAATTACAGAACTTGTTTCCCTGTCTTGGCTCTACAGTCTTTTGTCTAGTTTCATTAAAATCCTTATTGAGGAAGCATACGCTGTTAGAATCAAAACTTATCTGAGTTTCTTTCACTAGCTTCTCATGCCTTATGTGCTGATGCAGTGCTGGTCCTATTAGATCCTAGTGTTCTGTATTAGTGGACTGCAATCCCCAAGGGAGCTGAGGGGAGTGTTGTCAAATTTATTTACCATCTAAATCAGGGAACATCATGAGTTGGGTTTTTTTTGTTTGTTTTTTTAGCAAATGTCCTATGCTGATTCTTTAGAACACAAGGAACAGAAAAACTACGTGAGCTTGTCATTTGATCTAGCCATTTCAGGAAATTGGGCTGGAAACCACATAGGCCTTACAGTCCAGATCTCATGTGTCAGCACTATTCATCCCATCACACAGGAAGACAGATTCTTGTTGTTTTATAGGGGACACCCACAATGGGATGCAATTAGTTTGATTTTGGACTCTGGGCAGTATATTTTGCCAGTGTGATTGATGCTTCCAGAAGCATCGGTATAGCCAATCTGAACTGAAAGGCTGGGCATCATCATAGCAATGTAGAGGAACAGGAGGAAGAGGAATTGCAAGAAGATAAATTTTAAATGTCAAAGGTGCAAAGGGCTGGTTTTCCTCTAGACTGATTCACCAGAAGAAAATACTGAAACCAAGATGATTATCAGAACCATGTGATTTTTCAGATCTGCTAGAGCTATGAGATGAAAGGAATGTTAACATAGTACAAAACCTGAAAGTTCTTGTTTATAAGCTAGAGATTTTTGCTTTTGGTGTTTCATAAAACAATGAAATAGAAATAATTAACTTTTGCACCAGCGAGTCTTAAACTTAAAAATTCCCATAAATAATAAATTCCAACAAGAATAACTTTACCTGAAAACTAAATTTGAAGATGTATATGTTGCTGAATGAACTGTTTCCTATGTTATAATTTTATAATTTGTTACAGAACTTTCTGCTGGAATGTGTGTGTCCCCAAGGCAGGGGAGTTGGAACTAGGTGATTGTTAAGGTCCCTTATTATTCTATGATTATTTTATTTTTCCTCTTAAAGCACGGTAGGTTAAAGACTTCCTCTTTTTTCTTGACAGAGGATTTTAAATATTTATTGAGTTCTTATTCATTTAAATATTTATACTGCCCTTTATACCTTTTCTTAATTGCATTGACCTTTGTGGCCTGCTTCTTCATTATGACTTAACTGAACTGAACTTCAGTGGGAGATGATTTTTATTCACCACATTTCTGTAGTCTAATTCCTATGTGGTATATGCTCAAAGGCATTCTGCCAGCTCTGTGGGTCAGACTTCCAGGGCTAAACTCTTGCAGATTAGAAATATGGTTCTCTGCTTCTTGTTAGATAGGGTAATAACAGTAGAGGTAATGTAGATATAGCCTCTGTGACTTGTCTGCTAATCCTTACAGTGTCATACTCTTGACTCTGATTATCAGAGACTCTCTTTGGTTAGTCCAATACAATGAAATGCCTATTTAAAACAGATAAGTTTGAATTGTAAAGTCAACCTTTACCATGTCCTTTAATTGTTATTTTTATTGCAGGGGCCATAAAGATAAAATATTTGTAGTGAAGTGTAATCCACATCATGTAGACAAACTAGTCACAGTTGGGATGAAGCACATCAAATTTTGGCAGCAAACAGGTACTGTATTGAATTTTTTAAATTTAATTTACTTAGGATGTGTCTCTCTAATACAAGAGCATCATGTTCTCAGTTTAAGAGTTTGTTTTATTTGTAAGGCAATTTTATAGTTATAAAGAGGTCAAAATCTCCCTCTGAATCAGCAAATGTCGCAATAGTCCTTTCTGTTTGGAATAATTCTGTTTAGCTAATTGTTTTTTAACTCTAGTAATTCTGTTAAGGATTTCTCCCAAACAAACATCCTTGGCTTTCAGGAAACATACAATCCTGTAATTCACTTAGGCAGTTTATGATCCTTGCTGTGAAAATGCCAGCTGGTAGCTAAGAATCTGAGGTGCCTCTGGCATGCTGCTTAAAGCTGTAGTGTTTGTACTTCACATCCTCATGTAACACTTCAGCAACTCTGCAGTTTTAAGACAGAGCTGGTTTTCAGAGATGACTTCCAGGGATGGAAAAACACGTTATAAGATGCCAGGCTGGAAAGATAGGTTGGAGATCGGACCTTAAAAAGCAAAACAAGAAATGAAGAGTGAGGTGCTTTGCAGAAGTTCAGTTATAGTAATTTATATTTTATCCATTAGGCTAAAAATTCCAATGTAGTATCACAAGAATCAAGGCAATATATTTTTTGTATGATACAGGAATTTTGTTTCCTTTTCTAAATAATGAAAAAGAAAGATGAGTTTACCATTATTTAAGAAGAGGATAATATTCTGCCAACTAACAAGCAAAATATTCCAAATGGAAAGTAGCTATCACTCTAGACTGTTCTGTTGAACTGACAAAGACTTTCTGGTTAAGGGTATTTTTCCTTTCAAGGCTGTTTTTTTTATTCTTAATGACTTTTAATCATATACACACCTCACGAGTGCTCAGTAAAAAGATCTTGGAGAGCATCTTCTGTATGTAAAATTTGGGAAAGGTAAGGAGGCACAAAGGCAGCTAAAAATAGAACTCAAGACAATTAGATAGTTTTAAGAAGGTCCTATGCTTGTACCATACTTCACAGTGTTCAAGTGGTTCAAGTGCTCTCAGTTTAAGAATTACAATTTTTTTCTGCTTTTTCAAAGTTTAGGTTATTTTATGACGGTCTACCAAATTCTATTACAACAATTTGCGTTAAGCAGTATATTACTCCAAGAATAGTCTGCTTGCAATAAAAATGTTGTATTCTGAAATAAAATTTGCTCAGTGGAATTTGGACTGTCAATCTGGTGTTAGCAGTGAAATACAGGACAAATTGATGTAAGGACACCATTGTCTATCGTCGTGGCTAGGCTTTGCGAACGAAGATCCAGGGAGGNTATTTTATAATTGTATGTGTTCTGTGCAAAAATATTCTGCCAGCCATTGTATTTATTCTTTCTATACAATTCTTCACCAGAACTTACCGTTTGCTTGGAAATAACAATTTGAAAAATGGAGTCTGTACTGCTTCAAAACTGCCATTACTAGATTGACTTGCTTAGGTTTTCCCCTTGTGCACTGTTTTTTCAGTATTTCTATTACCTACTATGTCTGAGGCAATCAGTAGAGATGATGGGTCAAGACCTTTGTCCTTTATGGCATTATGGCTACAAACTGACTGAAGAGACTTACTTTTATGTTGCAGGTGGAGGCTTTACATCAAAACGAGGAACATTTGGAACAAGTGGGAAATTGGAAACAATGATGAGTGTTTCCTACGGGCGAATAGAAGATCTGGTTTTCTCTGGTGCTGCTACTGGAGACATTTATATCTGGAAGGACACTCTTTTGCTCAAGACAGTGAAAGCCCATGATGGACCTGTCTTTGCCATGCATGCATTGGATAAGGTATTTATTGTCTCATGTGATCCATTCATATTTATTATTTTTGTTGCAATACTGGATTTTAGAAGTGTTTAACATATCTCCCAGCAAAGTCACTCGGGTTTTGTACATTTATATGTAAGCAATACATTGTTCTACATTGCACTCACATTGAAGGTGATTTAATAAACAAAACAGTAACAGAAGAGAAGTTGCACTAGATGCATCTGAATGTGATTAAAATCACAAAACCAATATGAATGAGTTTTTTCTATTCAATAGGTGTGTGTACTTGTAAGCAATGTGTTACCTGTGCTTGTTAGCTCACCAGTAGCATTCTAACCTAAATAAGCCAATTTTATGTCTCAGTGTGCTCACACATGTCATTTGCATATATGTAAAGCACAGGAGAGTAATAGGGTAATATTCATTGCTTCTTCAACCCAATCCCAAAAATATTTTTGCATTATCACTTTCCAAAATATGAAACATGACTTTTAAAATAATATTATAACTGTATCTTAAGCAAGCAAACTTTCAAATATCCAAAGTTCTTGCTTTTCTGAGTTAATTGTTCCAGATATCAAAAGTATTTTCCTTCAGTTGTATCAATAGATCTTTAAAAGAAAGGCTTCAGTATTTTTAATTTGAAACAACAATAAAATGCAGAGGAGAATGTATACTTCCTTTTGGAAATGTCTTTTTAAATGTTAACATTTCAAGTGCTGACATCTGTATACGTTTTCATGCTGTGATCAAACAGGGGTTTGTAACTGGTGGAAAAGATGGAATTGTGGCACTTTGGGATGATATGTTTGAAAGATGTCTGAAGACATATGCTATTAAAAGAGCAGCACTATCTGCTAGTTCTAAAGGTATTCTTTTTCATTGTGTTTCAGTAAGGACTATATACATGAAAGCTGGTAAAATGGCAGTAATAGGTGTCAAATTTTACCAGTACACAAAGGGAACAGTAATATACTACTTGCTGTTCTGTGCTAGACTTTTCTATTTGGATTGATATAAATTGTATTCACACAATCTTTGTCATATATAGTTGGTTCTGCTATTTCCTCCTCTATTCCATGACATTTAGCTTTGTTTTCACTGAAGAAATTATTCTTAAAAAGAAATGTCACAAGCCTGTGAGTCTGTTTCAAAATCTGTTCTATTTAGCAGCTTTCTCAGCTAGCCAAATTTCTTGTGGTGGGACCCTGTGAGAGAAGACCCTATGAGCTGGAAATTGTATTGTTAAATTGTATTTCAGCAGGCATCAGTGTGGAAGTCTGTAAAGTGAAATTCACAGTTAATGACAGAATTAATGTTGATGATGCTGGAGCATCTGAACCCCTGCTACACTGTCACTGTTAAACCACTAAAATATAAGTCTCTATTGCCATAATACAGACTAGCACAAGCTCCCCTCATTTGAACTATTAATTAAACCCATGGATTTTCTAGTTGTTTGATCAGGCAAGTGTATCTCATGTTTCATGATTTTAAACAAATTTTAACTACAGATGACGTAAGCTGTATGAACTACAGGTGATAAGAGGCTCCTTTTGATTTCCCAGTGAAACTCTAATGTCTCTGTATTCTTCAGGTTTGCTTTTAGAAGACAATCCCTCTATTCGAGCCATCAGTCTAGGACATGGGCATATACTAGTGGGAACTAAAAATGGAGAGATACTTGAAATTGATAAAAGTGGCCCTATGACTCTACTTGTTCAGGTACTGTATGTATCTTCCATTTAAAAACATTCTTTGTAGAAATACAAGATATTATAAGATTTTCCCAGTAATATTCTTTCTGTTTTCATTAATCCTGTTGGCCAACATTGCTTTCCTTGCTCATAGAAGTTGATGCATTGTTATGTAAATGACTTTGAGAGTCACTGTGGATTCTGAGGGTAGAACAAACAATCCATGAAATTCAAAGGCTGGTGAGCCTTTTTATGTATTTTTTAGTTCTTTCCATTTAAGAACTAACATAAACATGAAAAATAAAGAGTAGAGCTAACACTATTTATTTGACAGTGTGATTCCATTTATTTGTATTTAATGAAATAATGTAGTGTATTCTGAACAAGCCTATACTTTAATTTAAGAAAAATAATTTTAGAGTTATGACAACTTTGTACTGTGACAGGCAGTTTTTATTGCATGTGTTGCAAAGCATAGAGAACTCTTTTTGCAACACACAATATTTTTCAAAGCTTGGTTAAAGAATTTTCATATATATCATATCCACTAATGTATTTGACATTTCTTTGCTTTTGTGTCTTGAATAATCCTAATATTTTTATGTAGAAAATGGTATATATCATTTACTGAGTTATAATATGTAAAGTTCTTACTTTTTGTTTTCTATATTAACATTATTTTTTACAAAAATATTGCTTCTTTGCTGTTTTTCTTTCCAGTTAGTTCTGATTGCATAAAGGAATCTTTCAAACTTGTATTGCCTGAATGACAACCTTACTAACCTAAATGTGCACAATTGTGTTTTATAAATTAAACTCTTTCACTAACTAATTTGGAACTGCAATCTTATAGTGCCTTTCACATGAATGCTAAGGTTGCAAGATAGTAAAATTACTTTAAAATGATTGCTGAGGGTTTTCTGATGGAGAAGTGTTACAATTGCTATGCAGCTTAAATCACATTCTTGCATGTATCAACTTGAGGCAAAATAGAAAATACATAAGGTGTAATCAAGATGTCTCCTTTTCTTTTGTTGGTATTTTTCCATCTCAAAAAATCACCAAACACCAAACTGAAATCTAGACTGATAACAGTAAGAAATGATTTAACTTTGAAATACAGTGCCAGCAAGCTGTGTGCAAGTTGAAGGAAATCTAGAAAAAACAGAAAGAGTATTTTAAAAGTTTGAAAACTGAGTTTTGAGGAAAGATGGAAAGAACTAAATATGTGTATGTTGGGCAAACAAGCTCTCCAGGATCTAAAAAGTTACATGATATTTGAAGACAGATTAGTGCACATTAGGATTTCGGGATAAAATCCAATTTGGGACACAACTATTTGCTATTCATTTCAAGTCTGGAGGAGAGAGCATTGGAAGAACAGGAATTGACGTTTTAGTAGTGGAGGAGATTATGGAAGTGTTTATTTTAGATGGTTATCAGAGGAAACAGACCAGACATTCAGGTTTCTTTGCATATGGAATGTTTCTGAGGAGATGGTGGAAAGCCTTATTGCCTGAGACTTGTAAAAGGAGGCAGGACAAGTGCTAGAACCAATTACATAAACCCAAATCCATTCTTTTCTCTTATATTAAATGATTTCCTTTAGGGACATATGGAAGGAGAAGTCTGGGGCTTGGCAGCTCATCCTCTCTTGCCTGTCTGTGCAACAGTGAGTGATGATAAAACACTACGAATTTGGGAGCTTTCATCCCAGCACCGCATGCTGGCAGTGAGGAAACTCAAAAAAGGTAATCTCATAGGGCCATGCACTGTGATAGTAATGATGCTGCTCTATTTCTTAACAGCTCCATCTCTGCTTTCAGTGCATATCACAGGCATTAATTAGGTAAGAAGAGGACACAGTCATTAAGAAATTAAAAGCATAGGAAGTAAATTGTCTTTGGCATGTGTCAAGTCAATGAAAAGGGTAGAAAGAAAAAGGATTATAATCTATTGTAATGAATAAAAATAAGATTAACTTTAATCTATTTCCCTCCAGTTCCAAGGAGAATGAGTTGACCTCAGAATCATTTTCTTTCCTAAAAATACTTAAGACCAGCATACTTGTTGCTAACAATAAGAAGTTTCCTTCCAAAGACAAATGTAAAATTTTCTGCATGTTGAGCCCAGTCAGTCTTTGGTAGCAATATGAGCTTTACATGTTATACCAACTTCTCTGAAAATTAACAGTTTTCCTTCCCTCTCCTCTGTATAAAACTAGATGAGCTATGTTGAAATGCTGCCTTCTCAAAATTACTCTTAATTAATTTTCTTATTGATATTCTTCGGGAAATTTTACGATATAAATTGAACATGCTTCATTTTCAGTGACAGATCCAGAGCATAGAAACTCTGAGAGGAAAGATTCTGAAATGTTTTGGAGAGGTGAACTCAGGAATGGATGGAGGATAGCTGTATGAGAGAATATGGTCAGAAATAATGTTGAGGCAAGAAGTAAGTGGAGGAAGTGTAGCACATCTCTGTTCTAAATGTGCTCCACCTGAAAAGGAACCATTATTCAGTCATGTAAAGAAGCAGCTTTCAAGTGTAGTATATATGAAATACATGTAGTTATGGGGCCTGTAACAAGACTTTGAATTTTCCATCTGGGTATCTTTTCTGTATGGTTTTTTTTTTTGTGGGTTGGTTGGTTTTGAGTTTTATATTGTTATAATTGGTGTCTTTAGAACATAGTTGGAAGGTGTTATTTGCACCTAAACCCATTTCACGATTGTCCACTAAAGAACAGCCCGTACATTTAGTAAACCGTTAATCATAGCTCTCCGAGCAAATAATAGATATCTTCTTTATTAAAACAAATATATTTTTAAAGTATATATTGATGTAAAAACTTTCAGTTGCAGTTTATTGATAGTTTTTTCAATCCCAACTTTGTAAACCCCAAGAGAGTTCTTTCCATTTTCTGTTGCAGGTGGACGATGCTGTGCCTTTTCTCCTGATGGGAAAGCCTTGGCTGTAGGGTTGAATGATGGGAGCTTTTTGGTGGTAAATGCTGACACTGTTGAAGACATGGTCTCTTTTCACCACAGAAAGGAAATGATCTCGGATATAAAGTTTTCACGAGGTATAATCAGATGATAAGGTGAAAGGGCAGTGTTTATCTTAAAGTTTGTTTCTCTCCTCTAGACAAAAGAGTGAATGTTCGGAAGGTACACTGGATTTCTGTGTGCTCCATGTGTTTAAATACTTTATGTTTCTGTTGTATACAATGGTTATATGCACTAGAGTAGTAAAAATGCATAACAATAATAATTATAACATGTACACCTTTAATAACCTCACTGTTTCTTATTTACAGAATCAGGAAAGTACCTGGCTGTGGCTTCCCATGACAATTTTGTAGATATTTACAATGTACTTACCAGCAAAAGAGTTGGCATTTGTAAAGGTGCATCTAGCTATATCACCCACATTGACTGGGACTCAAGAGGTAAAATATTTGACCAGAGATATAGTTTTAAAATGCCTATAAAATAGAATATCAGAAAACTGTTCTTTTATCATTTACTAGGATAAACTGTAACTACTCATGCAAATTAATTTTCAGCATCAAGCACCAAATGGGTTCAGAGTAATTACATTTGTTTGTGGAGTTCTTCACTTTCTAGCATTTGTACCAGAGTGTGTGGTACTTCACTGCTGACAGCATATGACTAAAATGTCACTTATGAACATAATACTGCTTTTCTTTGCCCTGTTGTTTCTATGGTTTTCTAGTGTGACACATTTTTCTTTCTCACTTTTTATGTCCAATTTCCTTTTTTCTTTGCTGAGCATGACATGGCAATCACTGCAATGAAGTCAGAGAGCCTTATTGTCACAACTAATTACATCTAGTAGGTTAGATAATGACCTCATGCAAAGTAAGCCTTTCTGGACCTAATACGATTCTGCGTGGAACAGTTTGTGTGTTGGAGCCCTCCTTCCCCTGCTGTGCTAGTTCCAAAATGTGGTGTAAGCTCACTGACAACAACAGGAGCTCAATTTCTTTCAGAACCTGTTCAGGTCTGAGTGCCATTCTTGACCTAGTAAGCCATGCTGCATCTGAGGTGACACTATGTCTGCTTGACAACCTGGAAATCTGACTGCTGATAGTTGTACACAGTAATAGCAGTTAGTCTGATACTACCTGTGTATCTGTAGTAGCCAGTTCTTGGATGTATGACATGTGCAGATATAAGAAAACTGAAAATTCTTACTGTGTCCTTAATGATATTTATTGGAAACTCTAACTGAACTTCTAGATGTAAAGGATTAATGTACTAAATTGTATGTTGTACAGATCAGATGGGAAGGGTAAGATACAACTATAGTCCCATATTGCTGCTCTTGTTATCAGTGGTTCCAACAAACTGAATATAGCTCCTGTAACAAAGGGCAAGATGCCTAGTCAAAATACAGCAAGTTGAGGCTTCATACCAAGTAAATAATCTCACCCATTGTTTCTCAGTAAAAGAGTGCTTTCCCTGGCAGTTATGCAGTTTAGATATTGTAGAACTGCTTTTATGGTAATAAATCCCCACAGAATTTCTTACACTAGTACAGTCATTTTAATTTAGAAAAAAAAATCAAAAAATACATTTTATTTTCTTGTGTCAGATGTGGTAAAGTTGAATTTGTAAGCGTTTTTTGCTTCTTCATGCTAACATACTATCAGTTGCATACAGGATTATTTTCCTACTATCACAGCATTTGTATAGGTATGGTAAACTTCGTATTTAATGACAGTTTCATGTATAGCTGGACTATATGCTAGTTAGGCAGTGCATAAGAGGAGCTTACAGTGTTTTTAACTTTTGGCAAAGCTGTCTTGCAAAATTGTTATGAGAATAAATAACATACACTTTTTTTTGCTTTCCATTATCATGATGATGAAAACAAAAGCAAAATGTTTCCTATCAGAAGAAAGTGATTTGCTGCAAGACAGTAATTTTTTTAAAGATATTGGATGGTATTTAAAATATTAATTCTGCAGTGAATCAGGAGTATAGGATTCTTATGAGAGTGATTCAAAGCATCTGTTTCACTTGTGCTGTGAATAACTCTCCAGAGGATAATTTCTTAACTTATCCCCACAAATCTCTTCACTCAATCAAAAGCAAGTTCATAACATTCATAATAATGAATAAGATTCATAATAAACTCTTATTTCGTATCCAGGGAAGTTATTGCAAGTCAATTCTGGTGCCAAAGAACAACTATTTTTTGAAGCACCAAGGGGGAAAAGGCATATTATAAGAATTGCTGAGGTACGGATTATGCTTACTGGATTTTTTTACTGTGAAAGTTACTTTTCTGGACTGTTGAAAATTAACATATTTGTCTTCAGATGGTGTATTTTTTTCCACTTAAAATTCTATATTTTCAGTGGTTAGGATTATAATTATTTAATCATTCTGTACATTCCTAGCATTTGTAAATGGTAGAACTTGCAGATTTCTGTTTGTATCTCTGAATTTATCACTGTTTAATAGCAGTCATTTCCCAGAATCCCCTTTCCTGAACAATTACCTGTTTTCTGTGTAATCAGTGTGCATACAGGTTATAAACCATCATTAAACAGCATGACCTGGCTTTTAATGATGGTGATTGTGACACGAATTATTCTACAAAATTGCCAGTGTTTAGCACCTTAGAAAATTTTAAAGGAGATTTGTATCAAAATCATGCTGTACCTTGAGAAGGTGGGAACATTTAAAGCCATTAGATGAAGATAAGCAGTTTGTATTAAGAAGCTGGAAACAGTGAACAGTTTCTAAAAGCACTAAAAAAATTCAGTTAATATCAAGCATAGAAAAATACATACATGAAACCAATGTGTATTTTGTGTGTACTAAGATGATTTCTTTTGGGGAAATTTTGATTGCAGATAGAGAAGATTGAGTGGGACACCTGGACATGTGTTCTTGGTCCTACTTGCGAAGGAATTTGGCCCATGCACAGCGATGTCACCGTTGTAAATGCAGCTAGCCTTACCAAAGATGGAATGCTATTGGCTACAGGAGATGATTTTGGTTTCGTGAAGCTTTTTTCATATCCAGTGAAGGTAGTAAATGTATTTATTTATTTCTGTGATTAGAAATTGTGTAAGAAAAGGAATTAAGGAAGACCCTGTTCACAGTATGTCAGACCACTAATATGCACATTTTTTGTGCTACAGGGCCAACATGCAAAATTCAAGAAGTATGTGGGTCACAGCGCGCAGGTAACCAATGTGCGGTGGTTACACAATGATTCTGTGCTGCTGACTGTAGGTGGTGCTGATACAGCTTTGATGATCTGGACCAGAGAATTTTTGGGCATTCAGGAGAGTAAGCTGGTTGATAGTGAAGAATCAGACACAGATGCAGAAGAAGATGGAGGTAAAAAGGGTTGTATAAACCACATCTTTATTTTAGTCTTCTCTCCACAGAGATTCACACAGGCATTTAAGTTGAAGTGGACAAGAAACTTTCATGTGCTAAAGATCAGTGTAGGGAGAGCTTGGTAGGATTTGTTTCCTTTTTATTGGTGCAGATCATCTTGTGTTCTAGTCTTCCATTATGAAATAAGAGTAGTTTGTTTTATTTTATGTTTTATTTTTCTAAGGTTATGATAGTGATGTTGCAAGAGAAAAGGCAATTGACTATACCACTAAGATCTATGCAGTAAGCATCCGAGAAATGGAAGGGACAAAACCACATCAGCAGCTGAAGGAAATTTCAGTAGAAGAGAGGTATGTTACACAAAGGCGTTCATTTCCAAATGTACATTGCATTCTTCTGAATCTCTTTTCATTCAACTATAATTAGTCCTTAGAAATAAGACAGGAATTTTAAAATTCACAAGGTAACATTTAAAATGGTGCTCACAGAGTACAGCTTGTTAATGTCACAGAGAAAAAATATATATGTAAGTAAAAGCTGTGAGCATTGTTTTCTCCTCTGCTGGTCTCATAAGCAGCAGTTTTCTAATTAGTGTATGTAGCTGTGCATATGTCTGCAGGAGGGCATTTGTGGTAGTGTGAGCTTGTAAATACTTTGTAGCTAAAGATGTGGTGATGTTTTTATTTAAGATTTTCGGTTGCTTAAAATTGTGCCAGGTTGTTACTGTTAAGGATTGAAATTCCCCTTGGCATATGTTGGCCTTAGGCTGAATTATTCTGAAATAAAATAAAAGAAGCTTGAAGGAGAACAGTGGTGGAGAGGACAGTAAAGAAAAGAGGCAAAAGCTAAGCACAGAAAGTGAGGTCCAGTGAAACAGACCTGTGGGAGTGGGTGAGTAAAATCTCTGCCTGGGACAGGATTGCTGGGACAAAACAGGAGTATCTCTAACCAGTAAAGTGCGTTCCCCTGTAAATCTACACCTGTGAATCCAGCTCGTGACTCAACTGTGACTCTTTGGATATAATTTCTTTTTATAAGCCATCAGTCTTTTATCATGAGGGTTTTTTTGCTTTTGCACAATGTTGGACACTGACAAAAAGGACTGCTATGGGTTAGCCCACAGGAAGAATTTAAGCTTTTTTTTTTTCCCTTCAGTTTACCCAGAACACATGGCTAGTAACAATGCCAGTGGTGTGATGATGTATTGTTCTCCCCACAGGGATCCTGTCCTAGGCACAAAACAGGATACATAGTCCTCAGGGAATACAGCAGCTGCAGAAGTAAGCAGTGGTGCACTGTACCATCCCTGCTGTAGGAGTTGCAGGAGGTGAGAGCTGTGCATAGAAAGAGGCTGGCATGGCAAGAACAGAGTGCTCTGGAGCATGTGGAGAGCTGCCCTCTTGCTGTTCCTGCTTCTGTCACAGAGCAACCTGGTGATGGTTGGCAAATAGAGTATTCTTAACTCTGTACTGCCTCATTGCCTGCTGTCAGTGGAGAGAAGTGCAGCTGAATATGCAGAAAAACTGCACAATCCTAGCTGCAAGTGGAGATCACTTAAGCAGTTCTTTAAACAGATGTGTATCATGTAATTATGTTGAACAGGTAAAGGTCTAAGGTTCTTTGACTATGGCAAATTAGTGGCAACTTTTGAGACTTTTTTGCTTTAAATCTCCTTGGTGTCCTGGTTTGCAGGCTATAAAATGGAGTTAGTAATGCTTCCTAATCTCGTGCAGACCTTTGACAAATAAATTTGTTTATATTTTTAAAGCTCTCTAAGAATCCAATGGTGAGCATAATGGACAGAAAGCAATAACTAAGGATTTTTCATTCAGTATTTGAATAAAAGAACAAATATTGGATGTGAAAGATGAGAAAAAGAATCTTGCATCCCTTTTAGTTTTTCCAATGCAACGTTTTAACAAAAACATGCAGCAGGAGAATGTGATTTTTTTTTTCCAATAAAATGTTAGACTATAACCATATCTTTTCCTCTTCTTTTAAGCACATCTCTTTCCATTTTCTCAATTACATATGTAAAGGCTTTGTTCCTTCATTCTTCTATAAAAAGCCATAGTGTATTAACTAGTAAACACGAATGTTTTGAGATTGAGTTAAAAAAGGAAAAAAACTTGTTTGACTTGTTTGGGGCAAATCATTATTACACATGAAATAAGTGCCAATGTGCAATGGCCAGCTGTTTTACACTGGGAACCCTTGTATCTTCCAGCTGCTTTATTCTGCTTTGATGATGCAAAAGCAACTGTCGAGAGAGTTTAATTGACCGATTAAGCTGGGCTTACAATTGTTTTGTAGTGGTGAATTACCAGCAATATGGGCATAAGCAGCAGTCTCTTCCTCAGTTTTCAGTGCAACTGTCAGTCCAGGAGTGAAAAATGACCTCAGTTTCTTTGGGTCCCTAGGAAGATTTCTTTCTGTGAAACCTAGCCATGGGTCTGCTGTCTGATGCTATCCTGCTTCTCAGAGGAGTATCCCAGCCAGCCACATACCCTTCAAGCTTCATGACTTTTGAGCATGTCCACATTCACAGTCCTACACTGCATAAGCTGATTGAGCTGAACCTGACGTGTTGGTGTGAAGAAAGGCACCCCTGAAATGAGCAGGAACTTTGCCTTTTTCAACCTTTTTAACAAAACATATAGTACCAATCCACAATGCAGGCAAAAAGCACTTTGTGCTGTCCAGCATTCCAAAGCAACACTGAAGCTGGGAGCTCCTCTAGAATTTCCACACTACCCACTCTGTTTATATCTGGTGGGCCTAATTAAATGGGTACATACCTCCTCTGCAGTGAGGTTGCCTCCAGTTTCCATAATAGTCTCTTCATAATGACTGTGCTTGAAAATAGCCTGAAGGAGTAATCCATCCCATAAGAAACTCTAGGCTGAAGAGAGCAAAAATCAACATTTTAACATTCTTTATATCTTTTTTTCTTCTTACTGTCTCTAATCAATAGTTTTGTCTTTCATTTTAAAATATCTTAAAAATAAACACTTGTGACTGTTCTTTCCATCTTTTCTGCTGAAGATTCACAGCTATTCACTTTTTTTTATACGTCCTCTTTCAGTTACAGCTACTTCAGCATAATCATATATTTGGTATTTGGAATTTGCTCTTTTGATAAATTTGTCAACAGATCTCATGCTTTTCTTATATAGCTTGTTAGGCAAAAATATAGTCATTTCCCTTTTTTCATCATATTAATATAAATTACTGGACTATATTACCAGGATAGTGTGTTGGGACAGGACCTTAAGCTGTGAAAGATACTGGATACAGTAAAATGCAATTAATGTGCTGGTTACTGCAGTTGTCAAAGACTTCAGTTTTGGGCTACATTTGTCCCAATATACACACAATTTATGCAGAATCTCAGCAGTCGCAATTAAAAGTGCTCCGAACTGAAGCTGACTTTTCTCATAAGACATATGAGAAATGAGACAAGCTTCAGAGCTGTGCCAGATTTCATCTTTTCTAAGAACACACACACACACACACACACAAAAAAAAGCAGTAGCTAGTGAAGAGTTTGTCTATTCTAAAAGCTTCCTGAAAGCACTGGGCTGACTTTTCTTTGCACCTACAAAGGTCCAAAGTGACAGGTGGTCAAGCCAGATGAAATGAAAAGTCTGCAAGTACTTAACTGTCAGTGTTCAGGAAAATCTTAAGTTCTAAATAAGTGAGTCTTTAGGACATGGAGTGATATCAAAGCCAATTCACAAAGCTTTACATTATCTGCCAAAGGTACAGCTGTAGGCTCTCCCAGTCCCTTCAGATGTGAAGAAGGGAACCAAGAGGATGTATTTCATTCTCTTTCAGACAGGTACATGGGAAAACCTGGTAGTCTTTTGAGAAGGGAGAATTTTCTGAAGAAAATATTCCAACTCCTTCCTCTTTGTAATTGTGCTGTGTGTCTGTATGAAGACCTGAAGGATTGTGCATTTGATGGGATTTGTGCACTACGAATACTCTGAGATTGACAACATAGTGTCTGAATTTTGACAGTTATGTTACAAGCTGGAAGGCCATTTCAGATAGAAGCAGTGAGTTAATCACAGGACCTGAAAAACTGCCAGTTTCTTTCATTGCAAAACAAAGTGAGGTTCTGAGAATAAAGAAGCATCCCCCTTGCTGTATTTTCATTGTGTGTCTGAGAAAGGAAAAATTGTGAGTTAGTCACAGGTGTAGTGGGTAGAAACCCAGAAGTACACAAAACTTAAGAAAAGAAAAACAAAATCACCTTCCAGCTCAAGCAAGAGATAGGAACAGTCAGGGCTGTTGCTCTGAGCTGCTTCTTGCGGGCCAGAAATTTAAGCTCACTGTTTCTTTTTTTAAAATAATAATATTCAGAAGGTGAATTATTGCTTAAAAAGTTAGTTATTTCCCTGCTTATGTAATACAAATATGCATCAAAGGTACTATGTGACACTTAGGAGAGAGTTTCGGCTCAAGTAGATGGCCTTTTTATTTTCATCTTTATTATAGCTACATTTCCATCTCTTTAACCTTTGTGTTTTCTCAAGATTTCAGGACTCTGTGCTTCTGTAATATTAAGAGTGGTGAATGTGGAAAACTTAATGTATGTTATGTCTCTGGAAATAAAAAATAATTGTACAATTTAGGAGGTGTTTGATCTCAGGAACAGAGATGTGCTTCCTGAGAAGATTGCAAGTATATGGTTGAGAGCTGATACAGGTAGCACCAAGGTTAGGAAGTGAAAGCTTTACAACAACCACCACCCTTCTGGAGAGGAATCAGCATTTCACAAGTGACTCCACCAAAATTAATACAAAGACTTACTCAGCTGTGTTTTTGTCATAAGAGAGGAGACAGCAATTCTTTCCCTTCTTACCCTATCAGAAAGAGTAGGAGGACAGATCCGATGTAATACTCAATACAAGGTAAATATGACTTTGAGCAGCTGCTGTGCATCCTCTGTTACTACCTACCTACTATGTGCCCTGGACCTACCACAGTCCAGCAAGATGGAAAGGAACATTACATTGGTCTTCTCCAGATCTCCGTGGTATTGAGTCCCTAAGCAAACCACACAGAGAAGTTTATTTATTATAAAGGGCAAAAAATGTATCTATGACAAACTTAGGTGTAATGTTAAGGTTTTTCTTTAAAGGGCTTTGCTTTTCTTTTCTATCAGCTGTAGTTTCATATTTAATTTATTTACATAACACAAATAATGATTCTGCAAATATCTTGGAGGAATGTAGAAGTTACACAATAGATTATTCTTAAAGGATTTGAAATAAATCATAGTCTGGTATTTTTGGGGAGTCCCAAGGTTTACTATCTCCATCAGCAGTTGCAGCTTTAGGATGGAAAAATAACAGGGGAGGTGAGGCTGAGAAAGAGTTCTAAAATGTCTTGCAGTCATTTTAGTTGGTGCATTCAGTTAAGATGATTAATTGATTGTTGTTTCTCTCTCCTCTCTCAACCTTTTTGTTTTTCTCCTCCCTTTCCATGTCTGTCCACCTATCCTTCCCACTCACCCTTATTTTTCTCTTTCTTTTTTTGCTTCTCTGATTGGCATCCTCTTCTTTGCTCTGTCTGTGTGGTACAGAAGTGGGGTGTCAATAAGAGTTGCTGCAGGAGCAGTCTCACAGTGTGGGAGCTCCAAGAGCAGTGCTCCCCCACCACAGGACCACTTGGTCACTGGTGGGACTGTCCCAGACAATCCAGGACAATTGTAAGCTTTACTATGTGTTGCACAGGAATTGTGCTTTGGCCCAGAAAAGGGCTAGCTTTTAACTGGGACCATTTTAACTGGCAAAGAATTGCTATGATAAGAAGTAAAACAAGCTTGCGTGAAGACTGTTATTTATGTTACTAATACAAAAGGCAATGAAATATTTGCATTTTGCATTCCACTAACTGCTAATGTATATCCTATGTTTGCAGCTTTCATTTAGTTTGATTTGCATGACTCTACATAGACTGAAAACTCTTGTAATATACCTGATGATGGAAAACCATTTAAAGCAGGTTGAATGTGTAGGAAGCAAAAGCAGCATTAGCATGTTTGTGTAGTTTTCCATTTTCTTAGCATACTGGCTTGTCTCACTCCGAGTTATCTGTCTCTGAGCCTGTTATCAGTTGTGTTATGTGTCATTTGTAATCATATGTTCTGATAAAGATGAGAAGTTAAACAAGGTTAAGAAGTTGGATTTTCTCTCTTTACTCTTTCTGTACAACATGAACTGAATTTATAGAAGCCTTCAAAATAGCTCCCACAAGTGGCAAGTACAAGCATTTGTACCACAAACTGAATGATTAGACATATGGTTACAAGACTTGTTCATCCACTTTTACATGCACACGTCTGTGGGTGCAGTGTAAAAGCTTTGAATGTGAATCTGTGTTGTATTTATGTGTAGGTGGGAACTGTTCAAAGTGTATCTGGAAACACATCTCTGGGATGGAGAAAATAACTTTGGGCTTATTTCAGTAGAAACCTACTGTTTGAGTAGCATCCTTTGGAATAGTGACTTCTACATTCTCAACAGCATTATGTCAAGTTAATGCATCCTAAATGGTTTTGGCAGCGTGCTGGTTTCAACACATATGTCCCTAAGGCTTGCACCCACTGTGACTGGTATTTTTATGGTCCCTGCCAACCTCCTGAACTCAGAGTCAATCTCACTTCTCCCTCAGGTCAGGACAAAGCTAGCCCAAAGACCTCTTTCATTTGTGTAACACTAGTGGATGTGAAATTGAAGGATGCCGTTACCGCCACAATGCACAACGTGTTACCAACATTTCACTCTCTGAACTTCAGTGCTCTCAGCACTGAGGTTGATGCCAAATATTCAGCTTTTCTTGAGAGCTGTTGGGTAGGTTGTAGCTCAGGATAAATCAAAGGTGTTGGTTTTGCTGTGTTTTGTTATGCAGGGGAACAACACTATTTTATCTGCCTACTGTGTTTTACCTTCAGCCCAGAAGTATACTATTGGTTTAATATTTTTAGTTCTACAGTGAGAACAGCTTCAAAACATGTCAGAATTTATGTAAGAAATAACGAAACAGATAAAAATTACTCTTCCTCTCAAACAACATCACAAAACCCAAGAGAAGCCTCAAGAAAGAGACCGACCTTCCCAAATATGCTAAAGTAGGGTTGATTCTGATGCCTTGGTAGTATATGGAGAGAGTTCTTCTGAAGTCTCATTACCTGAGGTATTCAAAACTTTTTAGCTCCGAACCAGAAACTGAGGTTTTTCCTAGAGTGCATTATAGTATGCTCCTTGAAGGTGGTTTTGAAAAGGAAGCAGAGTATCTTCCAGCCAGCTCTGTGCAGCACATTATATATGGCAGATCTCTGTGCAATAAGACCAGCCTGTTTACAATAGATGTTCAGATTAACAGTTTTACAAGATGTTTAGAACAGTGAACTGGTTAAAAAATATTGGCATCCAGATTTCATTTAGAAGTGATTACCCTTCTTATTAATCTGCGTGCTTCACATTTGGAGACTGAACTAGAATGCATGTGAATGCAGTGGCTAGCTTCCCTTACAGAACACCAAAATGGCTATTGACACCAGACATTCTGCTTTACCCTTTTTTTTTTTTTAAAGAGTGCATCAGCATACATCTGAAATCATAAATACTGAAACCATGCTAAAGGCTTTTTCAGCACTAGACTTGTAAAACAGTTGAGATTACAACTGATGTTTCCCTCCAGTTTTGTTTCAGCTTGCCTTTGATTCACTGTATCAGAGAGTAGGATGTTTTCATACAGATTATTATTCTTTTTTGCTGTGTTATTTACAAAATGTAAAGGAGTAACTGCAGTAAAAGTTGTATGTAAAACTCATATGTATGTTGGGACAGGAAAATCCCAGGGTCTAGAATTCACAAAATCTTTTAATCACTTCTTAAAGCTGTAGGAGTTTTGCAGCAGTTTCAGGGCACTCTGGAGTACCCCTCCCTCCTATCAGTAGTGGCAACATACTTTTAAAAAATCTGCTTTTGCATTTTTTCTGAAATGAAAAGTACTTTTTAAAAAGAAACCTTGGATTTATAATTCTCTTGCCCAAACAAAGCTACAAGTAGTGGATTGTCTTACCTCTCTTTGAGCTTTGTTTATTCTTCTTGGGAGCAGTTCTGCTCACTTTGATTTTGGTGTAGCATGCAGACATGTTCCCTCTCCAGCTAGCAGCCATCTAAATGCACGTGTTAGTCTCCCTTTTGGTCTCTCATCAGTTTCTTCTCTCCCGTTTCTTCTGGGCCCAGCCCATCACCTTCTTGGTATCAGGACATTTTTGTCCATCTGTCCCTGCTCCAGACTCATTGTTTGTTGCTTTCATGCAACATTGTTTCTGAAGATCCAAGTCTGTTCCCATTGGCCTCAGAACAGAATATTTGTGCTCTTGCCACTTCATTACTGATTTAGACAGCATCTCTCATCAGAGAGCCACTATTCCATGTGCTTTAAAAACATGAGCTGGTTATCCACATCCCATAGAATATATCATAACAGTTTTTTAGCAGCATTTACTCTCCTTTATGCTACATCTAAATGGTTGTAACTTTCCCCTCCCATACTTTGGCCATATTCTCTAAGATTACATCTCTGCTCTCCTTCACAGTGCTCTCCATCTCCCGAAACCCCATTCATTCTCCCTTTCCCCACAGGACAGTTCTCAGTCTGTCTGTTATTCTGTGTCCTGGTGCTCCCTGTTCACTCCACCTGTGATTTAGGCTCCTCTTCCTACTCATTGGTCTTGGCCATTTCAGGTAGCCTTCTTGCTTAGGTGAGAGTGAATCAATTTCCACTTGCACCTTTCTACATTTCTGCATGAAGAGTCGTGAAGACAGTGGGTGAGATTTTCAGTTTAAATCTCAAGTTAGCTCATTGCTTTATAACCATGCATAGTTGTGTAAGCTTATCATCAAGATAGTCATTAATAACTGAAATTTTTATTTGCTGTATTCACAGTATCTAAAGAACTGAAAGCCCTCTAATGTCTGACTGTGTCTTATCTTTCCTGGAGCTCATTCATCCCATAACGTAATATAAGCACATTTATTTTAATTTACTGGAAAGAAACCGTTAATGCTTGTATTATGTTTTAACTTGCTTTCCTTTGGAGGCAGGGAATTGTCAAGTAAGTACTAACAACACAGAGCTCAGAAAAAGCACAGATTGCTGTGAATGTGCAATGCAGATTGCATAGGTCAAAAAGGGTAACTATATGTAACTTGTTACAGTGCAAATTTCTTGTCTTGACATTGCTATCTTATGTATCAGAACAGGTCAGGTGTAGTCACAGATTTGTTAAAAATAAAATGACTTCTTAAGATGTGAACAGTTTCATGCTGCTTTACATTTATTTTATCAAGATAATAAGGCAATGAATGCATACTGTGTGCATATATACATGTACATGTATATATGAATGCACACAACATTTGTGTTTGTATGTACTGTGACTAGATATATATATATATAAAAGTATATGTGTGTATGTATATGTTTCCAAGTTGAATCTCATGCTTACAATCTAGTGATTATCAATCATGTCATAGTGGTAGTGTTCTCTTGCTCTCATAAAAAAACTTTGGCTTGCTCTTGTCATGGACTTTAACTGATACTCCTAAGTAAAGAAATGTAAAAATGATCCATTTTAAAATTAGACTAAAACAGAAAAAAGAGCAAGAAGCATAGAAGAAACTGATTATTATTTCTATAGGTACTGATTCAAAGACCTTAGTAAATCTGGGCTTAAATGGCTTTTGCTGTTCTAGCATCACATAATGATTTTATTTTATAAATTAATTAAGTTTTGTACTTATTTCCTGCACCCCTTCTCTACTGGTGACTGCACTGCTATTTGGTCCAGTTACCACCAATGGTTATGTAACGTGACTTGATTGACTGCTTTCAGAGAAAATAAAGGTATTTGTTTCCCTGTGAACAAGAAAGTACAAGCTGTCCCTGTAAGTGAGGCTAAATTGCAGGCTGAGTTAGGATAGAGAACAAGCATCCTTTGTGTGAAATTCTCAACAGTGTTTATGAGACTCTTCAGTTTCTACCAGTTTCCATCCCTGTCAGACACCTGAAAATAAACAAACGTGCAATTATGTTCTCCTTCAGTGTAAAGTATGCAGAGGAAGCATGGGTGTAGCTTCCTTTTTATTTCCTCCGTCCCATAGGATATTTAGTTCAGAGTATACCCATGGATGCCAGGGTATGAAGTTTCTGAATTTGTAGACTGGTGCACTCTTTAATTTCTGTTTTAGTTCTTACTGGCATGCTTGAATAGCATGATTTGTGCCACAAAGGAATGACTGGTCGACTCTGAAAGTGCTTGTGCATGAGTAAAGTGGTCAGAAGTACACCTAACCTGTATTAAGTTTCTTACTTGGCTTTGTTTGCTGCTTACAAGGGGATCAAGGTAACACTTTTGCTCTTTTAATGTCACAAGATCACCTGCTAACATACTGTGCTAATATTTTGTGAGTGCTCGTTTGCTTGAGGAGTGGGTTAGTGTGTTTACCTCCAGCTTTCTTCTGTCTTTTTTTAGAGCTCAGATTTTCATGCTACTTACTCCTGTGATAAGTATTCTAGCTCTGTACCACTAAGTGTTCTAGCTATGCATTTCCTCAACTGTTGCCTTTAATACCTTCCACAAAAAATGCAATTCCAGAAAAAGGGATTTCATTCTTCTGAAATGGATTTTTGCAAAATGAGAATTGATGGTAGTTACAGTATAAGGACAGGAACAATCTAATTTTCACAGTATATATGATGTATATCAAGCTTGTGCTTTTTTGAAAACTTTAACTGTGGAAATACTTTACACCTGTGAGTGTTTATTAAATAAATTGAGGCTAGGCATTTTGGTTTTAACTTACAGAACCCAACTGTTGTTTAATCCCATTTCCAGAATCTGCAGTTGGAATTTAAAGGCATGCAGTGGGGTGGGTTTCAACAGCAGCCATAAAGTGAGGTTTTGGATGAAGCATTTAATTATAATACCTGGGTTTATTCTATTGCTATCACCACTTCAACCTTCCAGCAAGACTTATTTTCTAAGTAAAAGATGATCAAACATGGTAAAAAATCTAGACCAGGTTTCTATAGGCTAACTTCTCCAGTGCAATTTTGATGGCTCTGTTCTGCTGTTGTCAGGGTTAGAAGTAGCCCTCATGAATTTCTGTTAATGGAAAGGGAGAATCAATATGCTTAAATTAACACAATGGTCAACTAAAGTGGAGCCTGTGCAGCAGAAGTTTGATTTTGTGAGGTCATGAACTTCTAGGGGCTGAGCTCCCTCTGCTCTTAGGCTTGTGCCTCCTAGGATCAATAGTAGCAGTAAAGGTTCTCTCTCTTTAAAGACCATTTGCACGAACCAAATTTTGTTTCAGTCTGTGTTCTACATTTGTCTTTTTAGCTACTTTTAGCACCTGCACTTACATAAAAATGCTTTGTTGGCCATAGTGTCTCCTAAATTCACATGGATGAATGACTTGTGCATTTTACAATGTGATCATTTTACCTCTAATAGGATTTTGAGAATATTCTAATAAAGTCATGTCAAGGTTTTGTGATTGGGTTTCTCAGAGAAGTAAGGTTGGGAAAATCGGAACTACCAGCTGTAGAAAATCACTTAGATCATTTCTGAAAGCAACAATTTACTATCATTTAGTATTCAAGGAATTTCCCATGGATTTAAATGGTGGAAAATGGTTTGTTCTGCCACTCATCCACGTTGATGTTATTTCTGCTCTTTCCATCAAAATGCATATGATTTCAGGCAGCTTATTGTACAACTCTAAAAAAAGCTTAGCATTCAGCATATACAGTTGCACTTGGCTGTTTCCTGCTCACATTCAAAAGATCTGCTATGGTTTTGAAGGCTTTATTTTGCTTTCCAACATACTGATTGTTATCTTTTTGAAATGTTTTTTTCAGGCCACCAGTTAGCAGAGCTGCTCCTCAACCTGAAAAACTGCAAAAGAACAATATCAACAGAAAAAAGAAATTGGTTGAGGTTAGGTTTAATACTTTTTCATTTGCTTTAGAAGTAATACATGCTGGGTGAAATTCATCCCTATTTCGAGGGCATTTATGTATAGGGAGAAGGGAAGGAATTTTCCAGAGAGTGCTTTCAGCTGTGATGGCAAACACCAGATGTGATAGAACAGAGAGAACCTCAGCTTCATGCTGTTACAGCTTACTGATAATAGCAGATCTCTCCAAACCCCAAATTTGTCTCTTAATTTGAAGGGCAGGTTGAGCCAAAGTGTGTGTGCATCCATAGCAGAACCTGCCCTCACTACCTAACCCCAAGGGACATACAGTCAGAAACTGCACTTTCACACATGAAGAATCACATGTAGGATTTTAAGTGATGAAATTTGCACATTTACTTTGGAACATAACTGTGGGGCCCCTAAACAACTATTCTGAATCTTCACATAATATGTTGAACAAGGAATAGTCTGTCTGGACAACTGGCAACAACTGCCTGGTCTGTCAGTGTAGTTCAGATTGTTCCAAGTAAGCTGTAATTGTGTTTGGGACTGATATATTAAGTCTGTTGTCTGGGTTAAAATGTAACTGTGACAACAGTGCATTAACCACGACAGTTTTTCTGGAGGAAGTTTCCCTGGCAATTGCTTATTGTAAGCTGAAATTCCACATCTGCTTAATGCTTTAATTACAGGAGTTACTTATAGCATGCCTTTGCTGCTTATAAGGTCTTTAAGGTCAGAATTTGGTCTGTTTAAAATTGGTAGTTTATGAGAATGATTTTTGAAGACTCAGAGTAAAAGTCTTTGCAAATACCTAATATGCTATGTAGCTATTAAACCATGATATGCAGATTAATAAAGTTGGGCCTGTTTCATGAATTGTATATAATTTGAATGGAAATTTAAAGAAACAATATTTGCAGCTGGTTGAATAATTAAAGATATATTACTATATAAATGCAGTGCCTTACTTGACCAAGTAAAGCACTGTAGATAGTCTGTGAGAATGTCATGCCTCAATAAATTAGCAGAACAGGGATAACTGATTAATTATTGCTTAATTATTGTCTCTACAAGATATTTGTAGCTTGTATAATTACTTCAGAACCGTCCTTATGAGATACAAACTTTGTCATATCCTTGTTTCTTCTTTCATTTCACTCTGTCTTTCTTTTTGTTTTACTTGCCCAGGAGTTGGCTTTAGACCATGTTTTTGGATACAGAGGATTTGACTGTCGCAACAACCTTCATTACCTAAATGATGGTGCTGATATTATTTTCCACACAGCTGCAGCAGGCATAGTTCAAAATCTTTCTACTGGTAATTCTACTTGAAACAGTACTTTGATATACAAAATGCTGTACAAGTAAAATACTTCTGATTGAAAGTATGAACTTTTTAGCATTCCAGTAACTTTCTTATATTTTGTATCTTGATAAATAATGCAAAAAAAATGTTAGATGGCCACTGTATCAGATTGACAGCATCTCCTGTTCAGGTCACCCTATAGAGCCATCCTGCTCCTTTCAGCAGGTAGGAGACACTGCTAGAAAGCATAATAAAAACCTGCTCTGTTTCTGTGGTTGTGCCTCACTGAAATCCCCACTGAAAATGCAGGAATGGCTTTCTCAGAGGAGAGAGCCTGGGTTATGAAATGATTAGTACCTCTGAAAATATTAGGAGCAGTAACATCTATTGTTTCATTTTTTTGAGTTGTTTTAGCGAAGTCATACTCCAGGGAAGGATACATTTTGATGCAATACAGTGTGAGCAAGTTGCTCTTCGGAAGAGGTAGAACTATTCCCTGCCTGTTGGGTAATAAAGAAGAGGACAAACACCAAAAATTTGTCTGGCCCTAAGTTGTAGCATGAATATCTCCATATTCTACATATACCTCAAGAAACAAAACCAGAACTAAAAGGAATTTTTGCTTTATTTTGCTCCTTTGTGGTGCCCCAATGAACAGCGCAGTCACAGCAGCTCTCTCTGGAGCTCTGCCACCAAGAAGGGGCAGACATAGAAAAGCTGTCACATGCAGTGACCTTTGGGGACTCTAGTCCTAGCATGGCCTCTGACCCATGGAGTTAAGAAGTGTGGTCCCATCTGTTGTTTTTGGGTCCTTACCCTTGGAATGATATTGCAAAGTGCAGGCTTCACAGTGCTTTGCTCTCCACTTTCCTTCCTACTGACTGCTTACAGGAGGCTACAGGGTGATTCTTGGGGTGGTTTCTGGTTCCCCAGACATAGCTAATTTACCAAATACTGATTTTATATATGTATGTGTCTGTATTAATGGTTATGTTCCTAGCACATTTGGTAACAGTGCCTGGGAGTGGGAATGGAGCAGCTGTGGACACAGTAACTTCCCTATCCCCCTCTGTTCCCTGGAGAGTATAGCAGGAGTGCAGCAACAAGCTGCTTGAGTATTCTTTGCTTCACTGGCAGTTTTTTCTTTGATACTGTTGTGAATAAAACCATGTTTGAATTTTATTAGGTAGTCAGAGTTTCTACTTGGAGCACACTGATGACATTCTCTGCCTAACTGTGAATCAGCACCCAAAGTATAAGAATGTTGTGGCTACTAGCCAGATCGGTAGGTCACTTACCATGCAAAAAAGTTTTACTCAGAAATTGTCAGGGGCACTGATTTGGGCTTCTCTGTGTAGAAATTTTACCAAGGACATGCCACTGTTACTCTCTTTAAACTTTTTCTTTCATTTTAAAGAGATAATCAAGCTTCAGGTTTTTCAGTTTCTTCTCTGATTGTGAATCGTTGGATTTTAGAGTTAATTGTAGTATAATTATATTTCAGAAAGCAAGCTTTGATAAATTGCACTAAATCATCTCATTAATCTGTAATCATAATGTTTACAGAATTCTCTCTGTCCTTGCTGCTTAGCAGTAAAAATACAGTAATGAACATTTCATATGCAGAAGTGCAAAAGCTATATAGAAAAGGAAAGAGTGAGACCTCAATAGAAGTTACAACACCTGTAAGGGGCTAGTTGTGAAACAAGATGTATTTATGTGTTTATTATTTACGTGGAGAATCCTGATAGATTCCCTAGTATCTTAGGCAGAAGTAACCATTGTATGGGAAATGCAGAATCATTTGTCCAAAGCCTTGAGAAGGATCTGTTGCCTTTCACTTAAACCAGCTTAATATTGGAATAATGAACTTATTCTGATTCATATCATTCTGGAAGGAAATGCAAGTCCGTAACTTCTGTAATAAGTAACTTAACAGGGAGCAGAAAATGGCTGTAGATGAACACCTTGACAAGCCATTTTTGCCACCTGTACTGTGTACTGTCGTTTTAATTTGAATGTTGACTAACCCCCCAAATCTCTGCATACTGTCGGAGCTCCAGTTCAAAATATTAATTTCTATGACACGGAAGAGATGACTGTTAAAGGCTCTTTTCCTATTCTGTCAATAACAGCCCATGAAATCAGTGCTGCTGAGTTTGGTTGATATTCTGTATAAGTACACATTCATTTCACTTTTAAATGAAATAATTTTTTAAAACTGCATGTCTTTAGCATTTCTTTTAAATACCATTTTAAAAACTCAGAAGTACTAAATATTGTTGCCATATTTGTGTATAAAGAACAATATACCCAAAAAAGTTCAACAATATTCCTGCCTATTTGTTTTGTTGGTTTAATCCATATCCATTTTCAAATTTTTATTTTTTTTTTCCTTCTGGTGCTGATGCTGGCACTTCAGCATTAGAAACATGACTTATTTCACCTATTGTTTTCCCTTGGTGCTTCCTCATTTGCCATTGCCCTCACACTGCAGGTGATATGACAGAATTCCCAGGTAAGGCTGATTTGTTTGTGAATTTTAGTCAGCAGAGTTATGTAAAAGTTTCATGTTACCTTGTTGTATCTGTGTGAGGCGCGGATACAAGTGAAACATCTACAGACAATTTCTTTTGCATGAGGTTCTTCATAAATGTTATGTTGTTCTTTTAGAATTTGTCTTACTTCATGAAATACAATCATTTCCCCCCTGTGTTTTGCAAGCTATTACAGTTTGGGGTTTTTTGGAGTAGTGTTAATCTTAAACAAAGCAAAACCCCACAACTTAGAAGTGTCTGTTTAGGTTGAATGTTCTTGAAAATGCCTCTTTTGCATGGAAGCTTTGCAGATGCTGAGTTAATGCTCTTTTAATACATCTTTTTGCATGTAGGTACAACTCCCACAATTCATGTATGGGATGCTATGAGTAAGCAGACGATTTCAATGCTACGTTGCTTCCACACCAAAGGAGTCAGCTATGTTAACTTCAGTGCAACTGGCAAACTTCTGGTTTCAGTGGGAGTTGATCCAGAACATACTATCACAGTGTGGAGGTGGCAAGAAGGTAGCTTTGGGAAAATTCTCTTCCTTTAGCCAAAAAGAGCTATGTACAGTTATTTGCTTTTCCTTTCAAGTCTTTGGAATAGATCTGTGTCCTTACTGTGAGTATCATGGCTCCCTAAATCACAAAATCAGTTAAAGGAGATAGCAAAGTGATGGAAAATATGAATAAGAAAATAAGTTTTAAACTTCTATTAGAGATAAAAGTAAGTAAGGGAAGAATGGTGTTTAATATAAAATTCCATGAAATTAAGGGAAGTATTTTCTTTTTCTTCCTGAAATACTTGAACTTGAAATTCTGTGCCATAGATTGACCTCTGGGAGTAATTTCCAGAAAGGAATTTTCATATCTAGAAATGGTGGAAGGGAGAGGACAAGTGTCCCTGTGTGTTTCACAAGATGGTAACTCACTAATGTATTCAAAATTTTTGTATTGCTATTTTACTCACCAAGGAGACAGACCATCCTATGAAGACCTGAATCTGCATTTCCTAAAACTGTCAGATGCAATGGAGTAAACAGGAACCTTAAAGGCTTCATGAATTAAGATGTTTAAGACACTAAATAATGTTGGGATTTGCTTAGCTTTCCTCATCTGGGGCACCGTTCTCTAATCCAGGTCAATTTACTTTATAAAATCTTATCAGAGCTTAATTTTGCAGGTAACGTTATTTTTATCCTTTCCTAATTAAAACAGGGGCTAAAGTTGCTAGCAGAGGAGGACACCTGGAGAGGATATTCGTTGTAGAGTTCCGGCCAGATTCAGACACTCAGTTTGTGTCTGTTGGGGTAAAGCACATGAAGTTCTGGACATTAGCTGGCAGTGCTTTGCTTTATAAGAAAGGAGTCATTGGTTCCATGGAAGATGCCAAAATGCAAACCATGCTTTCTGTTGCCTTTGGAGCAGTGAGTTCAAATTTCTTGCTACAGAATTTTGTCATACATTTTTATTAAAACTGCGAGTGTTGATGTCCTGTGTGGAAATCCAGTACAGTGTGGACAGTGCAAGACCATGGAGCTCTTGCTTATAAGTTATTTAGTTTAAAACTTGTACATCTTTAGATCCTCATGTAATTTTTCTAAGCAGGATTGGAATTCTCTGTTCACATAGCATCAGCTGCTATGGGTTTTATTGGACTTTTTCACTAGTTGTGTAGCACTTCAGTGGTTAACTTAGAAAAATGTAATGTTACTTTGTGTATAGGCTCTGCCACCTTCTTCTCAGTGTCATCCAGTGTTAGGACAAGAGGAAATGGGAGCAAGTTGGACCACAGGAGGTTTAGTATTGACATGAGGAACTTTTTTACAGTAAGGCTGACAGGCTGCCCAGGAGAGTTGTTGAGTCTCCTTCTCTGGAGACATGCAAGAGCTGCCTGGATGCATTCCTGGGTGACCTCACCTAGGTGATCCTGCTCTGACAGGGGGGTTGGACTAGATGATCTTTCTAGGTCCCTTCCAACCCCTAACATTCTATGATTCTTTTCTGCTAACAGTGTTAGGTATGACATGTGCTAGTATATAATGCTCTGCAGTATGCTCATTAATGAACCACAACACTATGCTTTAGATGTCATACTTAAGGAAAACAATGCATGTTAACAGTGAAAGAGCAGTGTTACCATGATACTAAGGCCTGAAATAGATTCTGCTTCATCCAGAAGATTAAGCATAAATTATACAAATCACCAAGTCAAAGAAACTCTTTGCTTTTCATTATCCACCCTGGGCAATAGTACTCATGCGTGAAATATGGGTGTATAAAATTAGGCACCCAGTTCCTTATCCTTGACCAAACAGGTGACTTTGATGTCAAAAATTGACTAATTATTAAACATTTCTATTCTGATGGCATTATTCCAGTATAAAATAGGACTAAGGTAATGGACACTAAAGAACACAAAAGTGTTTTGAAAAAAGAAATAGAACATAGTATTAGAACCAACAAATTGCTTGTGTGTACTTTCCAAGTAGAAACAGTGGAACAGACTTTTTTTTCCTAAGATAATGAAACTAACATCCTGTATGGGACATCCTTGAAACCAGCAGATGAACTCTACTCCATTAGCATATGTCATTCATGCAGGATAGGTTTTTTTTCTTCCTCAAGTATGTGTCATTGAATCCCACTGGAAGTCCATGTCACAGAAGCATGAGTAATTTGCTCTTAATACACTTTTCAGAGCAGATTTCATGGCTTTTGTGAGAAATTGCACTGTTGCTGTGGTGCGTGAAGTAGTTAACAGGTTGAGTTAGTTCTTCATTTAAGTTTAGAGACTTTATTTTCAGCAACTCAAAGATGCTGCTTGCCAGTCACCTATCCTCATATTCTCACTAACACATACTCAAAGAAATAAAGAAATGTCACTTCAAATTCAGTAGTGGTAACCTGCCATCTGTCTCTCCAGTGGGGGACTAACATGGTACATGCATCTGAAAGATCTCGAGATGAAGCCAGTGTGCCCCACATATGATTTAAATATCTCAAAGAAACACTGCTAGAGTGCAAGCATTAAACTCATTCTCTCCATGCATATGGTTTTCATTCCTACTTTCAGTGCATGGTGGACTTTTCTCAGGAAATTCAGTAGCTAGAAGAATTGTGATTCAAGCTGTACAAAAAAGGCTAAGGTATTTACTATATTTGAGATTGTTGTTATTTGTTGCAGAATAACCTTACATTTACTGGTGCCATAAATGGAGATGTCTACGTCTGGAAGGATCATTTCCTGATTAGACTTGTGGCAAAAGCTCACACAGGGCCAGTGTTCACAATGTACACGACTCTTCGAGATGGACTCATTGTCACAGGAGGGAAGGAGAGACCGTAAGACACATCATTTTCCTTTTGTCTCTCTCATATAATTTTTTAAATGTATTCCTCCAATGCTCTAGACATGCACAGTGCTTCCCAGAGATGAGTGGTGTCTGTACTGCAGCAGTTTCAATCTAAATTTTATGTAACAGGCACAGGTGTCTTAGCAAGTAAAGGACTAATAAGTAGGACACTCAAAGATCACAGTAACACACATTATGCACAAAGGACGTACTGAACCTCAAATCAGCAGTTGATGTGAACACCTGTATAAGCTCCATGTGCCCTCAGCTCCTGCCAGCCTGGCATAAGGAGGTTTTGCTGAGTTTTTTAATTCTGTCGAAGTACAGACTACCTCTCCCAGTGGTGGCTCTGTGATTAGTAAACTCTTCAGTGTACTAGAAGTAATGTATTTGCCAAGCTTATCTTGGTGATAGAGATTTGAGATTAAGTGACAGGAGAATGAATTGGTTTTTACAAATCAGATGTGATACCATTTAAAACATGAAGTGTGATAGCATTTCAATTTATATTATTTACTTTCCATTGCATGATAGTGGGCTGTCTTTGTTTCTATGCAGTAGAAGGTGATTCAATATGTTACTTAAGGAGAAAAATACTAATGGGATTTACGTATGGGATTTGTCCTATGGAGAAGGAGACATCTAGGTAACACAACACACTTCTTTTCAGCACTAAAGAAGGAGGAGCTGTAAAGCTGTGGGATCAAGAAATGAAACGGTGCCGAGCGTTTCAGCTTGAGACAGGCCAGCTTATCGAGTGCGTGCGCTCCGTCTGCAGAGGAAAAGTGAGTGAGCCAATATGGCAGATGTTATGCTTCTGGCATGCATCACTGCATGTTGTTCTTGGTGGAGGTTGGGTTGGAGACAGAGAAGACTTCAGTAAAATTATGGGAGGAAGCTTTGTCTCCCTACCTAATGACATTTCCTTACTTGTCTTCCTGAGATCCGTGATGGGCTTTAGATTGATGGTTAGTGCCTGCCTTTCCTCTACAGTCAGCAAGGGGAGGGAAAGGCTTCTAAAGAACAGTGCTAAGTGTAGGAACATGTTTCACCAGGGTAGGACCTTGTCTCCTACCTTTCTTTTCAAATGACCATAGGTATCCACTTTACAAGGTTTTCTTCCTGTGAAATATAAGCATAGCTTAGGTGCTTAGGTTAGGCAGAAGAGATCTTAATTGTTGGGTTTTTTTTCCAAAGTCACGAATCATAGAATAGGTCAGATTGGAAGGGATCTTTAAAGTTCATCTAGTCCAACCCTCATTGCAGCAGGCAGGGGCATCTTCAACTAGATCAGGTTGCTCAGAGCCTTGTCCAATCTGACCTTGAAAACCCCTTTAAAATATGTTGCTCTTTGGGCAACCTTTTCCAGTGTTTCACCACCCTCATTGTAAAAAATGTCAGGCCCTACTAAATAGTTTATCTTCATCTTTCTTATAGGCTCTCTTTAGGTACTAGAAGGTTACGATAAGGTCTTCCCAGAGCCTTCTCTTCTCCAGGCTGAACAACCCCAACTCTCTCACCCTTTTCCAACCCTTTGATCATTTTTGTGGCCCTCCTCTGGATCCACTCTAACAGGTCAATGTCTGTCTTGTGCTGAGGGCTTCAGAGCTCGACACAGTACTCCAGGTGGGGTGTCACCAGAGCAGAGGGGCAGAATAACCTCCCTTGAACTTCTGGCCATGCTTCTTTTAATGCAGCCCAGGACTCAGTTAGCCTTCTGGGCTACAGGCGCACACTGTTGGCTCATGTCAACCTTTTAATTCACCAGTACCCCTGGGTCCCCAGGCACAGTCTGAAAATCACTTGGGGTCTCCTGCGGCCCCTGGTGCGATAACTGTGCCGACAGCAGAGGGAGCATTAAACNGAGGGTGCTATCTGCTAGCCTCTTTTTATCAGCGCACTTGGAAAACGCACTGATGAGGAGCATGGATGGAGCCCTCCCTGGGTCTTAGTTCATGAAGCCTAGCCACGACGATGACTTAGCTTGGTGTCATCCGTGAGCTTGTGAGGGAGCGCTCCATTGCACTGTCATTGATGCTCAATCAGCACTTGTGCTGATGGAGTATTGCTAATGAAGATATTAAACAGTACTGGTCTCAATATGGGCCCCTGAGGGATACCACTTGTCACTGATCTCCATCTGGACATTGA
>VWZO01016925.1:609404-657030 GCA_013396975.1 Bucco capensis
CTCTCTAGATGCAAACATCCAGCCAATTCCTTGTCCACCAAACAGTCCACCCATCAAATCCATATCTATCCAATTTACAGAGAAGGATATTGTGAGGGATAGTGTCACAGGGTCCCCTTGCAGAAGTCCAGATGGATGTCATCCGTTGCTCTTTCCCTGTCTGCTGATGAAATCACTCCATCATAGGAGGCCACTAGGTTGGTCAGGCAGGAGTTGCCATTGATGAAACTATGCTATTTGTCTCAGATCACCTCCCTGATCTCCATATGCCTTAGCATAGTTCCTAGGAGGATCTGTTCCATGATCTTCCCAGGCACAGAGGTGAGGCTGATGGGTCAGTAGTTCCCAGGGTCCTCCTTGCTACGCTTTTTAAAAATGGATGCAGTGTTTCCCTTTTTCCAGTCACCAAGGACTTCCTCTGACTGCCATAACTTCAAACATGGAGAGTGGCTTGGCAACTACATCAGCCAGTTCCCTGAGGACTCTGGGATGCATCTCTTCAGGTCCCATAGACTTATGTATATTCAGGTTCCTCAGGAGGTCTCAAACCTGATCTTCCCTTACAGTGAGAGGGACATTGCTCTCCCAGTCCCCTTCTTGCAGTCCATAAATAAATCAGATTGCCACTGAGAATTACTGATTGACTTTAAGTTTTGGTAAAGTGGAAGAAATTAGCAATAACCAAGTAATTTGACATGCTAAAACCACTCCTGCATGTGTTTAAATCATTTTTGTAAATGTTGTGAAAAGGGTGTGTGATGATGCAGGAGTGTTAGTTCATTGGATGGGTATCTGTCCAACCTAATACTTCATTAAATATTCTTTATTTAACTCACGTATCAAGTCTTGGGAATTTGACATGCTCTTTGATAACACTACCACTGAGGGAATGTCAGTTTATATTGCTAATCAAGTAGCCATCAACCAGTTCTAAACTGTATCTATTTATGCTTTTTTCCAAGTATTTGCCAAGAAAGTTCTTGCAGTTTAGAGGATGACAGTATGGCCAGAGTAGATGCAAGGTGCTCTTAAATAGTCTGAGCCTAAAACTGTGGTCCATTTTTTTTTTTATTCTTGTTATTATTGCCCAAATTCTCAGAGGACCATGCTTTGCCAATTTG
Organism: Bucco capensis; assembly: GCA_013396975.1. Taxonomy (NCBI): domain Eukaryota; kingdom Metazoa; phylum Chordata; class Aves; order Piciformes; family Bucconidae; genus Bucco; species Bucco capensis. The sequence goes on from VWZO01016925.1 coordinate 610,526, forward strand.
TTTGTAAACACTTCAATCTGAATTACAAACCTTAATGGCAAGATGGAAATCCACCACAGTCACTCAGCAGTAAGACCAGAACGTGGTATCAGCTAGTGAGGTGTGAAAGCATCAGGGTTTTACTCTCCTGCTTTTGAGTTAGGAATTATCACAGGTATTTCTGCAACACATCAGTACTTTACTGCTATTGATAGTTCTATCTGTTATACTAACAACCTATCTCTCTTTATTTATTTATTTTTTTTTGTTTGCTACAAACAGGGGAAAATTTTAGTGGGAACAAAAGATGGAGANCATCTGTTATACTAACAACCTATCTCTCATTCTTTTTTTTTTTTGTGTGCTACAAACAGGGGAAAATTTTAGTGGGAACAAAAGATGGAGAAATCCTTGAAGTAGGAGAAAAAAATGCCGCTTCAAACTTGTTGATTGACTGTCACATGGAAGGGGAAATCTGGGGCTTAGCAACTCACCCCTCAAAAGACATATTTATCTCTGCAAGTAATGATGGAACAGCAAGAATCTGGGACCTGTCTGACAAAGTGAGTATCACTAAATATAAAAGGATATGATTAAAATTTATTATTTTATACACCCATGCGTTTTTCCAGCTGTTCCATGTGCCAGCTACATATGCATCTTTGAGCAGCTGTGTAGAGAGAGAAGTGTTTCTCTTCTGGTTTTTGGTATGTCTCTTTTTCTGCTCTGTGGTGATGTGAAAAGGTAAGTCCTTGGTAAGGTAGCATGCTGCTCTTTCCACAAGCAAGCAATTTGCAGAGAAATGCAGTCATTTAAAAGCACTTGTGCTGATGGGGTGCCTCTTGTTGTGTTTTGCTTATTTTAATCTAAAAGTACAGGCTAGCCTGGCTTAAGGAAGCATTTTAATTCCATGCTAACAGACTGAGTGACACAGATTGTCATGTCACTGTCCCTGATAATAAGCCTGCCTTACTGGCAAGCATGGCTCCCACCTTTCTGGAGCCTTTCTTCAGTATCCAGTATGTTGAATATGTGTAGTTCAGCATTTTTTTCCCAGTCAAATTTGTAGTTTTAGAAATAACAAATAAATAAAACATTTTTTAAAAATAACAAAAAGGTTTCTGTTTATGCTAGCCTGCAGAAACCTTTTTGAATGTTACCCAAGCTAACAGGAATAGTTTTTTCATATAGAAAATAAATATATTATAAGTACAATCAGGTAAGTGAAAATACAAGAGCATTCTACTATATTTTTACATAGCAAATCAAATGGAAAAGGCCTACCCTGATCAGAATTTGCAGCAGCTGTCAAAATCACCTTTCAAACCAAGCAGGAAATGGATTTCTCAGCCTTTTATGCTAAACAGTATTTTTCTGTTGTCAAACGTGATATCACCCTGCAACAAGATAAGTGCAAATATGAAACTCCCATCTGAATTACCTTTATTTTGAAGTCTGTTTTGTGACATCTACCTGGTGGGATGTGATTTTTTTTTTTATTTCAGATATATATTTAGGGGAAACTATAGACAATTTGATTTTGATAAGTGCCTTTGATACTTTGTATGTGGTAGCTTTCCATTTGCTTGGTAGTTTTCTCCAGGGGAGGTATGAGCCTATTGCTTTTGTTAACACAGAAACTGCTGAACAAAGTGAATCTAGGTCACCCAGCAAGATGTGCTGCCTATAGTCCTGATGGTGAAATGGTTGCAATTGGCATGAAGAATGGAGAATTTGTTATTTTACTTGTAAACAGCCTTAAGGTTTGGGGCAAAAAGCGAGATAGAAAGGCTGCAATTCAGGATATCAGGTATGTCAGTTGAAGCTCTCTAAATACACAGTCCTTACCCAAGAAAAAGTCCATCAAGTTCCAAGTTGATTTCCAGATTTTTTTTGTTACTCCATATTTGTTGAAACCTGCATGAAATCATATGATGCATTTACTGGCTGACTGGTGGCTTTATGTATACCTAAATCTTACCTATCTTATATACCACACAGTTCCCATCCCCCACCTCCCTGTGATTAATTTCATTATATCTACTTGAATATAGCTAGTAATTTGCACACAGTGGAGCTGTGATGATAGGAATTAATATTATAATACATTTTAAAATTGCAATTCCTGTTGCTTTCTCAGCAAGGATTAGTGTTACTCTGCACATTGTGCTGTGTGCTTTTTGCAGGTGCAGTATTACCATCAGGTCACTACATACATACTACATACAATATCCTCAGTCTTCCTCATCTATTAAGCATCAAGGTTTGGGTTGGATTCAAACTTGCTATTGATAGAAGGTTTTGCTTGTTTTTCAGTAAAAGAAATTTGTTCTTTTTTGTTAACATGAGAAGCCAAAGGAAATACAGTACAGAAACAGTAAATTCTATCCCCATCCCATGTTTTATTGTCTAGGATCAGCCCAGATAACAGGTTTTTGGCAGTGGGTTCACAAGAGCATACTGTAGATTTCTATGACCTCACTCAAGGCACAACCCTAAACCGAATAGGCTACTGCAAAGACATTGCAAGCTTTGTCATACAGATGGACTTCTCTGCAGACAGCAGGTGCATTCAGGTATGGCCCAGGCAGACCTGTGTTTGTTTGCACGTATTGTGATTTACCTGTTATGGGACAGAATGACAAGATGGACGTAAGAAGGGGTGTGGGAAGCTTCCCAAAGTTTTTCTGAACTTCAAGGTGGCCCTAAATCTCCTGAAGTAGACCAGATAACTCAGATTGCCTTTAGGAACTCTATTTCAAGTCCTCTCTTTCTTTCTATATACTCAGGTCTTCCCATTGGGTTCTGCATCTCCTACCATAGCACATAGTAGCGTGCTGGAGGGCAAAGTGTTCTCTTGTTTCAAGGGAGTGGGAACAACACTGAGAAAGAAATTGTGGATTATAACAATATAGAATCAGTTTTTTCTCCTCCCTTTCCCCAGGATGGGATGCATGTAATAGCTGAATTAGTATGTGAGGTTTCCTTCTGAAATTTTTCTGATTTAGTAAAATTGGGTTGTGATAAACCAGAAAGTATCTAACTAAAGAGAAGTCTATCAGCTTTGCAGTATGCATATGAACACATCATTCAATTATCATCCTGTAACACTGTTACTACTTTATATTGCATAGAATAAATTCTAGGCAACTGGGGAAAAAGAGACATTTTATCCTAGGTATCTATTTCCTTATAAAACCTATTGAGATGACTACTGCTGGAAATCTTATCAGTGATGAAAAGCGTAGATTTATGGCAAAGTTACCAGCTTTTCCCTTTTCTACTTCCAGGTATCAACAGGTGCCTATAAGCGTCAAGTTCATGAGGTACCACTAGGAAAGCAAATAACAGATCCTGCATTAATAGAAAAGATCACGTGGGCCACGTGGACAAGGTAAAAAACCCAAAGAACAAAGTTTTGCCTCTTCAGGGACAGGTGTAATACAGAACTAAGATCAGATTGTGTAAACCAAACACTTGAAATGTCCCCAGGGTTTGGCAAACCTGTGGGAGAATACCTGACCTTATTAAGGAAGCAGTTGTGGATCTCACTAAAATCTATTTACTGACATGGACCCTCCCAACATGATTACAGAACTATGGCTGTGCTCTTACCAAAGAAAGTGGAACAGGCCAAAAGCAGCCCTGACACAGTAAACAGTGGGTGATAATACAGGCAGGTTTCAGGAGAAGGTGAGTGATAATTCTCCTACTCTTGCTGCTCTGCTATCAAGCAAGCATAAAAATCTGCCCCAAATCACTCATTTCTAAGGACTCTTGACAGATTTGTGGGAGTGGGGCAGATGCATCTGACAGTTAATATGCGGGTAAATAGGAATGGCTGTAAAGGAACTTAAGGGAAGAACAACTATTTTAAGAAATAATATGCATCTAGACAAGCATCCTCTCGTTCGGCAACTTATGGCCAAGAGGACGTTGCTGTCAAAAATCCCAGTGGGAGGATACATGCATGTCCAGAAGGAAAGGAGGAGACCATAGCTGCACAAGCTGTTTGCATAAAAAGATGTGAGTGGTTTCACAGGAGGTAAACCTCAGGATTTATGGGTAATAATTCACACAAGAAAAGTGTGTTCCTGTGATGCTCTCTGAGGTCGCGTTCAGTGCAGTGTCTTACCGTCTAATGCTCTTCTTTAAACTTGGTTTTGGAACAGCATTCTTGGAGATGAAGTCATTGGAATTTGGCCACGAAACGCAGATAAAGCAGATGTCAATTGTGCATGTGTGACCCATGCTGGCCTGAATATAGTCACAGGAGATGACTTTGGTCTGGTGAAACTGTTTGATTTCCCATGCACAGAAAAATTTGTAAGTCAGTGTTTTATTTTAATCTCAACAGCTTTTTTTCCCCCATAGTCAGACTCCTTACCTTATGATTTTAAGGCATCCAAACAGCATGGTCCGACAGGTCATCTCCAGGCAGCTCCCTGCCAGTGCTGCCTGCAGAAGCACGGGAGTTAGTTGTGTGGCATAAAGGCTTGGCCCTAGGAGAGCAGCTTGCAGGTGCCAGGGTAGCCACCATCCAGCCATGGGGTATAATACAACACACAGAATAGGGTGTTGAGCTGGGGTTACTGTAGGAGCTTGAAGGGATTTTGTGTATGCTCACAAGACAGCTTTGTCAGTCTATAATGCCACAGTACTCTACTAATTCCTGAACTTCTGTTCCTTTTCCAATAGGCCAAACACAAGCGGTATTTTGGGCACTCAGCCCATGTCACCAACATTCGCTTTTCCCATGATGACAAGTATGTTATCAGTACAGGAGGAGATGACTGCAGGTAACTGTTTTTTAGTATGATCAGAAATTGTGTGTATACTCTTCTCTGCCAAGCCCACAGCGAAGCATCTCACAGCTTTCTCAGCCCTCTCTGCATTCAGTGAAGCCTTTTGTTGTGCGATAGTTTTAGCTTGTTTTTCTTACTCTGGAACTGCTGTGTTTTATGGTCCCTTTCACCCAGTTTGTTCCTGCCACCTTGGTGTCATTCACAAGGTCACCTCTACCAGGTAAAACATCTTGCATTTGGGTTCCTATGTTTACCAGGCATCTGCTGGTAGCTCCTTGGCTTGCCTTCCTCCGTGCAAGTGCAGATGAGGCAGACTGCACCCTACCTATTGCTGTGCAGCAGCAGCACTGCCCTCCTGAGACTTTAGGTGCCCAGATACCTTTGAAGAAGCCCCAGCTGCTGGCACAGGAACCATTTAGTGTGTCTGAAGAACATTTAGATCAAAGACAGCTGGTGCGGGTGTCAGTCACACAAAAATAACTGAGTAGCTCCCACCCAGCAAATGCTTGAACAGGAATTCCGGCCAAAGAGGATAGACAGATTTAGAAAGACATTTCAAATAACAGGAGGCTTCTCAAAAGGTGCCTTAAGTTTGTGTTGGTGTTGTGTGCACAGACACCTGTGATTCCTGCCTCCACCCTGAGTCTGTTTGAGCTTCCAGTACTGCTCAGAGGGGACACTACTGTCAGGCAAAACAGGGTGCAGAAAGGTGAGAACTGTGGGGTTTTTTAAAGGCAAATGTGGTTAAACACAAATTGTAATAGATTTTGTAAACAGCAAAACAGAGCTAGAACTGTGAAGCAACAAGGTAGAAAATGAAAGGGCATGAATTCTCACAGGAGCAACCATGAGGAAAGCTGCATTCAGGAACCAAGTATTTAGAACTGCTTACTCAGCAGGGAAGATACAAACCAGAGACTGCAAGATTGAGTCACTTTTGCCAGTGAATGACACTGCACATCTCTTCCAGAAGCAGGAAACTAACAACTGATGCATGTTTCATGACACTGGGCTCCCCTCAGTAAGCCTGCAGCATAGCTACTGTATTTGTTCAGTCAGTTCAACACCCTGCACTCAGGTTAACTCTCCCCTCACTGCACAAGATGAGCTGTTCTTCAAAGATAGCATTCACAGTCTCTTATGCAAGCATGCTGGAAAGAAAGGACCATCTTGCACCCACCCCCAATAGAGATGTTTTAATTTTCCACTTTGGGGGTAAATAAAAAGAAGGCAGTTTTTCTTTGAAAAAGGGGTTGCCTAGTGGGAGAGCAGGAAGTTTCAGATCAAGAAGCAGCTGCACAGGAACAAAGGCTGCATTTACCTCAAATCTCACACTGCAGGCTAGGAGTTACAGAAACTCAGAAAAGCTTATCAGCTGCCTTTATTGTGACAATGTAGTTATGATGAGGCTTTCTTAATTCAAAATGTAACTATGCAGATTAAAATAACAGTATTTCCAACCTCCAGGCTATCACTAACACCCCTACCCCCTACACCCCCTGGTTTTTGACTCCAGAGGTCAGGTTACTCGAGGGTTTAACATTGCTTTACCTGACATCTTGCTGGTAGCTCTGCACTTATGGCCACACATGTATTTAACACAGCCTGTCTTTCTCAGTGCAATATGCTGATGGTTCTTAGAAAAATAACTAGAGTCTCAATTTATTCCTTCATAGTGTATTTGTATGGCGCTGTCTTTGAACAGAGACTCTTGCTGCTGCTGCTGCCACCACCAAGGGACTGCTCTGGACTGGACAGCCACAACTCTACTCCTCCAGATGCTTTAATTTCCACACAGTGCTGCACGGATTACACATTTTCAGACTACTCATCTGAATTTACTGAACATGAATGTGATTTGAAAGACCAATACTCTTAAGAAGGAAGCTGAAGTTTGAGAGGGAATCCTTTTGTAACCTGGGTAGGCCAAAGCAATGAACAGTTTGCTCACGAAGCTGCTTTTGCCTAATACTGTGTTATTCAAACTGTGTCTGAAAAGGGAGCACACAGAGAAAATGCTGGGCCCTTTAATTTGCAAATTTTCAAAATTTGTGACTTTAACAGTTGTTCAAGAAAGTTAGTGGGGGGGGGTTAACCCACACCTGCTTTAAAGCTCCAGTTTGGTGCACTAAGCTGCAGTCTCTTAATATGAGCATGTTGGGGTTCACATTTTAGATTTCAGTAATTAAAGGAGCAAAGTATCATTTTTTTTCTTAAAGTATTTTATTTTTAAATATTTATTTGGCAAAATTTTTCTATCCATGAAGTGCCTTTGAATAATTTTCTAGTATTAGGGGCTGCAGTCTTGCCTCCCACCAATTGCTTTCAACATACGGTGCTATGACTTTTCACACAGAGGAGGGCTAACCACTAACACCTTTTTCAGCTGTGTATTTACATGATTCCTGGTCTCTGCTTTGGTTTTTTTAATACCTTCACAAGTAAACTCCAAAATGTTTCTGACCGCAAGAAGCTATGCGCTGTTTTAAGGACAAACTCCTGATGGTGTTATACCTCTTGATAAGTTGTTCACAAAAGGTTCCTGATGGTAGCTTGATTGCAGCCAGAATTTGAGACTTAGATCACCAGCAGAAGTGCAAAAGCTAGAGAAAGAGGCACAGGAATTCAGAAGCTCTTAACTCTGTCTCCAACTAACTCAGCAGTGGCTTCCTGAGTAATGTGGCTGGCCTGAACTCATACCATTAACAGTTGAACCTCTTGATTTCTGAATGCAGTTTACTCTTGGGATCAAGGGACTGGAGACTGGTTCCTCGGTGAATAGAGGAGGAAAAGACCATGAAGAGACATAAAGAAACTGATCAAAAATATTGAGGTTGTTGTTCCCCAAGTGTTCCTCCCTCTCCTTGTCTATAGGAAAATATGCTTTACAGTGAACTACTTACTTTCACAGGCAGTGGCCATCTAGTGTATTTAAGACGTGGTTTGAAAAACCTCCAAGAAGCACTACTACTTGCCATTCTGGAGAAGCTTCCTAAAGCCATCAAAAAATGTCACTAGCAAGGACTGAGTGTACCCTCATCCATCAATCAGGCAGCTAGCCCTGCGTGGCTTCTAACTAGAATATAAATCACTCTGGTATCAGAAAATGTACCTGTCCTCAAGAACAGCATAATCTTTGCTAAATTTGGACTCCTCTCCCTATCACTGCTCCTGTGCAGCACCCTCAGCTGTTGGATCATAGGGCAGGATGGCAGCAGGTAGCTGGGATAAAAAGAGAGTTGCCTCCATGGGAGATGGAGACCAGGACCAGATGTTCATAAAAGGCAAGTAAAGCTGTTCAGTGTTTGTTAACAAACAGCATCAAAACTAACACCTACAGTAACAGTGGAATTTGGAGAAAGAAAAGAAAGTTCAACTTTTTCAAGTGAAACTGTTTAAAACGGAACAAAAAATGCAGGCAACGACAAAAATGATTTCTGAGATTTCTGGCATGGAACACTATATCTGTATTTTGAAATTACCTTTCTTTTAAAAGGACTGTTTGTTAAAAGAAATAAAGGCCAAAATAAAATGAACAGACTTAAATTTAGTCTTTGAAAGAAACATTTAAACAGGGATGTAGTCCCAGTTCAGGAAAGTAACTTTGAATTGTGGAGACTTCCTGCTGCTGCCCCCTGCATAAAAGGCTGGTGGTTGCAAGGAATATCTTAGTTAGATAGGAGTGGATCAATGTACATTTAACACACAAAGTGCTTCAGCAACCTCAAAGAATCACCTTTTTTTTAAAACTGAATTTATTAATGCCTTATATTACTACACAGAAGAGCAGTTTGTCAGATACACAATATGAGTCCCTATGCAGTCTTCTTAAAGAAACCTTCTTGCTCAAATAATGTAATCCTTTTAGGTGGTGACATCAGTGAGCACCTTCTTTGCCTATGTTGTAATAATGTTTGCCTTCCTTTCACACTGATTGTATCCCCAAATCAAACCAGTTGTGTGGCAGAATGAATTAATCAATGCTGATGTGGAAAATATCTTAAAGCAATAGTGTCTGGCAGGAAAACACTTAAATTTGTATGTTTATAGATGGTTTGGCTTTCTGTATAAAATATTCAGACATAATAATGTATTATACTGTAAACTAAAATATTAGTGCATGAATTTATTTTTCAATGGTCAAGATGCCATTAATTTAAAATCTGTGTCTCAAATAAATTTGGATACCAGTTTTCAATGTCCAGCTCTTAAATCAGCCTCAAAAAGTTGATAGGGACTTATTTTAGTCTCCTTCAAACTAGAATACAGCATCATGTATTGTCTCAAAAATAAAAGAAACTACAGCTCTTCACTTGTTTAGCAGAATTTAAAAATTCATTTCATACTTTTCACTAACCAACTCACAACACTTAAGTGGCATCTGACACCATTCTCCTGTGTCACTGAGCTGTTAGGCACAGCTGGCAGCAGCAACACAGGGACCTTCAGTATTCAGCACAGAGGCAAGAATCTGCACTACACAACCTGTGCCTGGCACAGCTCTTGGGGACATCAACTCTGTACCTGGTACTGCACATACAAAAAGAAAAGGTAGCATGAAAATCCACCTACTCACATTGCTAAACAGCTGACAGACTAATTCCACCACCATATACATTGGATATTTAATCACAAGGAACTGAAGAAAATAAAAGACAAATATATTAAACTTGCTTCAAGAAAGCAAAATACCGATATTATTTTATGTCTATAAGCTTTATTGATACTTGGGGTTTTTGTTGGGGTTTTTTTTTCTGCTTTTTTGTAGTTGGGTTTGTTTTTTTTACATTTCACAATGCATTCCACAGACTTAGTTCAATACAGCTTTAACTGCAAGTGTAGAAATTTTCACATATCATTTCTTGCATAACAAGGTTAAGTTTCCAAACACCGTTTGCAGCATTAGATATTCGGTCCACAGATTATCAGAGTTTGAGAGACTGTAGAATTATTTGCTCAAAATCAACTACTGTATGTTTGTGCAAAGTGTGTGTATGCTGTAATTTTCTTTAATACAGGTGGAGGTTGCGTTGTTCATTTCTCTTGTTTTAAACAGACACTAGTGTTTACAGAGACAGTTTAGTTTTTCAAGCTTGTGTGCTATGGAGCTAGTCCAGAAACCAGTCAATTCTCTGAAGTATCAAGCACTGTGGAGCAGCTGAAAGGTCTAAGCTTTGTGAAACACACATATATATATATAGGCAATTGATAAAACAATAAAATCACAATACAGCTATACTCATACCAAAAAGGCAAGATTTTTCAAAACTTGCTAAGATGGTATATTCTTCTAAAACATCTCATTTTAGAAAATCTGCAATCTACACAGACCATACACAGTGCACAAACTGGGAAGTGTTACCCTCCACTCCACCTGCACTACACCTCTTCTGGGACACAGCAGGGACTACCGCTGATAAAGCAAAAATGTACAGCTTTCTCAAATCTTTTGTATTAGCCAGTGCTGCACACAGGATAAAGAAAGATGATTAGTTTTTAGATCCATACATAGCAGCTTACAATATATTTAAGATGATGAAACACATGGCAGTCAAAACAGTTATTTTCCTCAAACACTGCGTTGCTAAAAAATAAAGATCTGTGAAATTGCACTGCAATGTCAAGGGTTTTGCTATTCCCTGACCCTCCCCATGTAAATCCAAATGAGTAATTTTTTTTTTCCCCCTTTAAAGACAAACTTCCTATTGGTAAGTTGCTTCAGGCTTTTTATTCAGTTTTGCGCTTCAACCCAGGGATCTTTGCTTGGATCCTACAAGAGAAACAGGAGAAGAAAAAAGAACAGCATTTAACAAACAAAAAAAATAGATGTAAACAGTCTTAAAAGCAGGAACACATGATAATAAGTATCACAGCAACATAAAACCATTATACTTAGGAACCAATGGCATTACTAAATTATTCTTCATTCACCTGCTGAGGAGCTCAGGTTTCACTAACATTTTCTAGTACATAGATTTCTATTAGAAACAATGAAGGACTAACATAACAGCATTAGCATGAAAGAAGCTGATTTCATAACCATTCCAGTGTTAAGGAGAGGACTTTGTCCTCACAGGACTAGTGCAGGTGATGCAGTTGTTTGGTTTTTACATGAGCACCACACATACCAAACACTAAAGAGTTATAAAGTGAAATAAATAAAACATAAAACTCACTTAGCCATTGCATCTTTGACATTCTTGTTCATGAGTCCCAACCAATGATCAATTTGGGCCTGAAATGGAAGATGACAATGTTACAGAGCAGTTGTTACAAACAGCTACTTTGCTGCCCAGAAGGGCTTCAGGTTCACCCATGCTTATTTCATTTCCTAGTGCTGATGGAGGCAGAGCTCCCTGGCTTCTGCCACAGCAGGTGCTAGTGTTTGTCTCCAGGAATGCAGACAACAGCAGGCAATAGTGGCTAAGTACCCAAATATATTAATCCCTGGCTTCTGCAGGTTCCAAAACAGTCACCAGCAGCATTTCCCCCACCTCTTCTCCAGGCCAATTCAACACGAGTGTGTACACGCAGGGTCCTTGGTGAGGGGCAGGCAGCTTCTCCGGGCATCGTGGAGAAGGAAAGCTGCTTAGGAGGGCTGGGTCTGTTAAACAGCTTACGCCTTCCGAGAGCAGCCTTCAGCTCACCAAGAGGATTGAGGAGCCTGGGTTAAGTCACACAAATGGTCCATCATCTTTCCTCAGGGCTACAAGATTGCCTTCTGAAGTACAGAGAGTACTTTGTTTTCACCTAGGAGCTCAGAGAGGAGCCCAGGAGGCTCCACCATCTACTCTGTGCCCTTCTTTCTCCCTTCCCAAGTCCCAGGCTGACCCCCATAAGCTGTGCTTTTTTTTTGAAAGAGGAGAAGGAACTGCTAAGCCAGAGCTGGCTACCCCCTCCTGTGCTACAACCTGCTGAAAACAGTCCCTGCTCAAGCTTGGCTATGACTTAACCACGTTTTTTATTTTGGCTCCTTATCTATTTCTCTTACATTAGCCACTCCACAGAAAAGGTAACAGACTGTGCCAATTTTGTCTCCCACCTCCTGTTTTTGCCAGGGCTTCAGGACACAAATCCTGAGTATCAGCTCCAAGAAGGTTTCCTCAGAAATTGTTTTAGAAGTACTTACATCAGCACTAACACATCATGCCTACTGCTGCTTTAGTTCTACCCAAATCTGGATCAGCAGAGAAGGCTTTGAGGTTAATCAGGCCTTTTTCATAACTACACTGGGGAAGCCTTCTTAGACTTCCACCAGAAAGGAGTCTGGACTTCACAATGAACTTTATTTTCTGAGCTCTGACAATGACTCCTAGTTAAAGGTCTGTCTTTTAAAGGCTTTAAAGAAGACTTTAAAGATTTTAAGACTGAAATTAGCTTTTGTTTTATTCACTTGTGGTTTTACATCAACAATTTTATAAAGCATTTAATGAATCATATTAAACACTCACCTGATGTCTCTCATAAATAACAGGAACACTGAAGAGCGAAATCAAAGCTGGAAAAGAGCATCAAAGACATAAATATTGGCAAAAGGGATGGTGATCAGGTAAAGACTAGCAGCTTCCACACCTTGACATTTCTTTCAGAAAGGTGCAAACAATAATTAAGCCACACACAAAACTGTTGGCCAGTAATTTAAATAACCCCCAAGAAGGGAGAAGCTGGGCTATTCTCCAGGTCTCATTAACAGTACAGAAAGCCTGGTCACAGTTCACATTTTCACTGGTAGTTATGCAGACCTTTCAGAAAGAATCTTTAGGCTCCCACCAACATCAGTTGATTTCTGGCACCTGAAGGCATCCTCCTCTAGGATACAAGAAATAAAACTATCTGCAGTGGGACACAGAGCCAATTCTGTACCTCCTCCAAAGTCACACTACAGTGATGATATTCAAGTGAGACTAACCCTGACAGGGACAAGCACAACACAACATGCTTTTAAATGGTATAATGTCTGGAAAAGCAGCAATCTCAAGGAATTCAACAATTGGCAGTTCAAACTGATATGTTGTTCTGCAGTGTTATCAACGTCCTAGAAAGAAAAGATACACAACTAAAACATCTTGCATCACTCTCAAGAACACGGGAATAGCCTCACAATATCAAGCAGCCTTTGGTGCTTTTCCAGGGTTACTTTGTATGGCAGGTATTTAACACATTTTTAATCACTTACTTACCCAGGATCAGTAATGTCAGACCATTAAACAAGGCACCAACATAAGTGAACACCCACATCAACACTGCAAACTAAAAGGGGAAAGAACACAGCATGTTAGTTCAGTCTGTCTTACCAGAACATACTAGTTAGACCAGAAAACACATACGAAACTAAAACCCTCCAAACTCTACTTCACCCTTATTTGTCTCATGTAATTATAGATGAGTGACAAGATGGCTGAAGAGTTCAGTAATAGGATATGTGGCCTCTTGTGTCTAGGTCATGGAACTGAATTCAACGCAAGTCAGCAGTGATCAAGAGCTGTCAGTACTTGGTAGCTCCTCAATGCCATCTGCGTTTATACAGCACTTCAAATACCATGGGTAATAACAATGGGCAAACACAGTTCCTACCTCCCATCCCTCACAGGGATGGAACAAGACAGACAAGTGAGAGGTTAAAGGGTTGGCACATGATGCCACACCAGGTGACAGAAAGCAAGCAGGTCATTTGTATCCACTCCAGGGCGGCAGCTCAACAGCAGCACCAAACTATCACAATCATGTATCAACTCAGCAACGGTCTTAGTGCACGGGCTGACTAGACTAGGCAGAGAGTTGTGTCATATACGGATAAAACCTGCCTGGAAGGTAACATGGCCAAAGTTGGCTTAACTGTCATTAAAAGAACATAGGAGCTTTGGACACTAAAAAAATCAGGAAGAGCAGTCAACAGTGCCATAAACTGGAAGCTGGCTCTAAGTCAGACACACATTCAGAAGCAAAGACCTCCCTTCTGTTAACAGATACTATTAATAGTGTCCTGTTACCTAAACCTTCCCACTGCCATAATTTCTGGTTTTGTACCCCAGCCCCTCACTTGTATCCAGACACTGTTCTTCGCCCACCACCACCATGCTAACTGCACTTGTTCAGGGCTCCACTCTACTAACTAACTCACTCAGTACAAAGATCTTCAGAAGTTCAAGCCTCTCAAGCTCTCTGCCAGGTGGAGAGTGTCCCAAGTACACCTCTGACCTATGCTGGGGTGGGAGGGGGCCAAAAGCTGCCAGTTCTATTTCTGTGTAGGATTCCTCCCCAAGGAAAAACAGCTTGTTTCTTCTTGTGTTGCGTAAGGAACCGAGCAGAAGCCAGAATCTGGATGTCGAACATGGATTTACCAGTGCTTATTTCTTGCTAAGCACCAAGTTATGCTTTGCATTGTGCAGAGCACACAGAGGAGAGACCCCCAGCCCTTTAATCAGTTAAGCACATCTGGTTATTTGCTGTGCAAGACACTGCTAAACATCGAACAGCTGGTCAGAGTGGGAAGGCTGCTGCTGGCGTCAAGGAGAGGAGATCTGGGCACAGAAGGTGAAGCACTCTGATAAGTAGGAGACACATGCAAGGAAAGATGGATACAAAGCACTGGAAAGAAAAAAATGTGTTGTTGAAGGACTGTGGGTATGGGCAAGGACCTAGCCTTGTAGCCAAGTTACTCAGAAGTTGTGTATCCAAATACCCATTTTTAGCTTATCACAAGATGCAAAATACCCAAACCAAACAAAAATCAACAGCCAACAATAAGGGCATGGCAACCAATACAAGTTTAATTGCATGATCCCTGCAATGAAATGAAGTTCACCATCTTCACTCAAAGCTGTTTCCATTAATAATTCAGTAGGATTAATTACAATTGATGTATTCTTTATCTGTCAGTTCTTTCTGCATGTGACACAAGCAGCACGAGCACAAAGTTAACCCTCAGACAAGGCATCAACTGCATTCCCACTGAAGGATTTTGGCAGGTTTATCAAGAAAAATAAAGCAGATTTCCCTAAACTGCCTCATGATTCAGTCAAACCTTGGCCCAGTTCTGCTCTCTGCAATGCCAAAGCGAGAGCTCACTGCCAGCATCTTTGCACAAGACACTTTAAAGGGGCAAACACTTTTCTTTCTGAGGAAGCCTGTACATGCAGCATGCCCCCCTCCCTAGTGGAAAGGAGGAAAGTCAACAACTTTTACTACAGGAAAAAGCCCCCAAATTAGTGATCGTTCAGGATAGTTCTCTTGCAGGCTATGCATTCAGTAAACTAAACATGCTGGCTTCAAGCACACACAGCAAAGCATCCCAACAGCTATCCAAGATCTCCTCTGCATGAGCAGTTAGTGAAGCTAACCACTCTGGGCAGGTGAACATTCAGTAATATTGCTGAAGGCTATGACCATGACAGAAAACATGAGTTTATGTAAGCAGAGGGTTTAATGGATATGAATCAGTCCCAAAGTCCAACAATTATCAGAACTATCCAATACTACCTAGTGAGCAATGAATTTATGGCTGAAGAAAGATCAAAACCCAGGAGAGTTAACATTTGACTGACACAGACTTTGCTCCTCTGAAAGTCTGTCCAGAGCAGCACCAGGGTTGCAGTTCTTAATCCACTTCACTTTTTCATATCGGGTGGGAGACAGAACCACTGAGCCCAGCAAGACTAACCCCCCTCTCTGTCACATCAGCCAGGGACAGCTATTTTGAAAGCTGGGGCTACCAAAGCACATGAACATAAGCAAAAACCTCAGACTCCCCCTCCCATTAAGTCTCTTCACACACTTCTGACAGTTAAAATAACACTCCCAGGATTAAGTGGAGTTGATCTCAATCCCACAGTTACATATTAGTCTCCATTTGTTTCTCTTAGAAATGAGACAAATGCAGAAAGGCTTAACTCAAACATATCTAAACATTTAAAGCTCTAAGAAGGAGAAGGGGAAAAAAGAAAGGCAGAAGGCAACATGGCAACCCAGGATTGACCTATAGAGGATAATATTGCTCTTCCCACACACTCAGGACAGAAGGAAAGCGCAGGGCCCAAGCTTGTCCTGGAGATTACAATGATACATAAAGAAGTAAAAAAACCTAGTATATCTGAGAGACTAAATTGAGTTGCTGCCTACCTCTTAATGTGGGTATCCCCAATACCCACACCACGCTGCAATTTTATAGCAAATGAAATCTCCATGTATTGGTTTCTTTACTATAAAATAGTTCACATACAGCAGAGAGCTCTGTTTCTCAAAACATCACTTGAGCAATGATAAAGTGAAAGCAACTGTACCCCAATGTCAGAATAGCTACCACTGCGCTGTGTATCAGGATAAAGTGTATTTTTCCTGGACTCTCTGGCAAGGGCTCCTCTGGAATTGCTACTTAAGAGCTGTGAGGAAGCTCTCCTTGTGCTACATAAATATTTAGAGTCCATTTTAAGATTTGCATGACTGAAGCATTGTTTAATGAAAAAAAAATTCTTACAAGACAGATTTTACAGCCAGCACTATTACACACAATAAACTGACCTGCAGACATTTTTTTACATTAAAACTCTGTAACTTTAATTATACACAAACATACTGTTTCCTATCATGAAGATGTTTAAACTACAAGAGCCAAGGTAATTTTTTATTTTTTTTTTAAATCAGGGCCATTATATTACATAAGACCTCAGTACCTTAATATTCTCTTCAAGCAAAACCTCTTCAAAATCACTGACTCAAGCTTGTGAGCTGTCCTGACATTCACTGGTTTCATATAAGGCTTGCTCCCAACTACCATAAATTAGACTAATTAACCTACATAAAATGTTTTAAATGTCAGAAGATGAGAGGGGAGATGAATTAGTTCAACTGAATAGACATGTCTTTCCTATGTACCATAGTATTTTAAAAGCGATTAGAGTGTCTTGAAGACATTCTGAATGGAATTCCACTTCTAACAATTCCTCTGAAAGGCCTAATTATTAAAACAGTGTTAACAGAAATAGCACTTGGCTGTTCACTGCTTCCTTCTCCTTTACTGCAAGGGATTGTGATCTCTGAACAAATGGTGCAGAAATTCTTATAACTCAGATGAAGAAACGTATCACAAAGGGCTTAATGATTAAAAGAAATACAAATGACCTCGTGACTATAATTTTATCTGCAATGCTGTCTAATCAGATCCAAACATGACTAAAGCAAAGTAACTTTTCATTGACCATTGAAACTCAATGCCCTTTACAACCCAACAGACAAAGAATCTATTCCCCTCCTTCCTCACACACCCATGTTTAAGTTATCAAAATGCAATTCTAGCCATGCAACAGCAATTCTTTTGGTCCAGGCAGTAACCTTGAGATGCTACAGAGATGAATCCTAAGTACTCAGTTACTGAAGTGTGAAGGTGAGATACAGCTCCTTAAAGAGCAAACTGATGGGCAGTGGTGATTTAGCCATCAAAATGCAAGGCCTGTGTGGAAACACTGGCAAGGGGCAGGCAGTAATGGCCTTATTTAAGCCATTTTGCCATAAAATAATTCCAGCAGTATCAATCATGTCCAGAAAAATTACCAGAAAATAAGAATGTAAAGCCACCTCATTATAGAAGAAGGAGGAAAAAAAAACAAAACAAAAAACCAAAACCCACAACAAAAACAAAACAACAAAAAAACCCCAAAACTTACTACATAACTCTTTAGGAACAGGAAGATTCTTACACAGAACCCCAGGCTAATGTACCATCTCCTCTTTCCCTTCTAAGCACATCAATTCTTAGCACCATCGGCAGACACCAGGTAACAACCCAAAAGCCTTCCTCACCATCTTTCCTGTCTCCAGAGGGAAAGGACTTAGGGCAGGAAACTTGCACAGAATCAGGTGCAACTTTTCCAGCACAAACTTTAAGTTGGAGCATAATGAGAAATCAGATTTAGAAAGTCCAGCTAAGATCTCAAAATCTGAATACAATTTCTATACCACAAATATAACAAAGACTTCTACAGCTTTCCTATTTTTCTTCCATGTTCCACTAGAAACCCCTTCCCCCAACCTCACAACTCAAAGGACTTTACAAAGCACTAAGTAAGGGATTTACTGGAGGATAAATGCACCTTTATTTCAAGAAGATTAAGCAAACTGAAAAAGAAATGGACAACGTGTTGTACTCACTAAAGGAAACAATTGTTTGAAAAATGAAGGCAATTAGCTTGAAAGGAGAGCACGTAATTCTCACAGAACAAAACTGAATGGTTTTCAGACAATTCTTTTTCGTGGGTTGGTATTATCACTGTCAGTTTTGCTCTGCCACCTTCAATAAATCCCATTACACACTTTTTGGACATATTCAAGATATCTGCTAGGCAATATTGCAGAGTTTAGGTAAAGTAACTTGCAAAACCCATTTCAGTAATTTGCATCACTAAAAGTAGTATCTATTCACACCCAAATCCAGGGACTTTATAGTAAAAGAATGGCGTGGCTCAGTCCCCAACTCTTCCAGAAAAAAGGCAGAACTTCCACTGTTTAAGCCAAGTAACTGTGTACTAACCACTTGCTAGTCTCCAGACAGACACAAAACATAAAAACAAAACAAAACCAGCCTGTGCCAGTCTAGCACAAACCACAGATTTTCAAGAGGGACGGAAGTCTTTTAGTAACACTCTGAATGCCCATATTGAAACAGTATCTCATTTTCTTACAAGATTTCTGCTGTCAAGCACCAGCAAGGAGGTCTATCAGCTGACCTGCATGCAGCCAGAGCTTATTTCAGGTTTCTGTTTTGTTTCTATGATACTGTCAAGGGGCAGATAGTTATCTACTCTTATCACTGCACACAGCATATTAAGTTCAACTCTGTGTGGCTAACAGAAAGCTGTACTTCTTGAAAAACAAAAAGCCTTATTGCTTCCAACAAACAAACTAAAACTCGTTATTTACTTACGCAGAGCCAAAGATGCTATTGTTCATTCATGTTTATAAGGACTAATGGGCTTTGCTAACCTAGGTCAGCAAGGAATCTATATACACAAGGCTGCTGTATCCACAGCTGAAGCAAACTTACCTTCAGAGAATCAACCAAGTCATCAACCAGGAAGAGACGTCGCAGCTCTTTGACTGTGCCATTAATATGACCAAGCACAACGTGACTGTATTTCTGAATGAGCTCTTCAGACACAGCTACATCACACTCCAAGTAAGCCCTGCAAGAAAGAAGAGCTTAAGAGTGCTGCCAAACAGGATCCACACAGGTTATATATATACAGTATCAATTTAAGTTCTTTTTATGTTATAAAGAGAAAAACCTCATGGTATGAGGAATGCTAAACGACAGAACAGAAATGACCTAAGTAATTCTTTGAAGGTAAAACTGAACCTTAAAAAAAACCCCAAAAACTTTTCAAAGAAAATGTTTCTCTCACAGCTAAGTTGTGCTAGAGCGTTTACTAAGTCACACAAAATCTTAACTGGACTAGTCAAAAAGAGGACACTGGTTAACATACACATGTGTGAACACACAAGGCTGGTGAGTAGTCAAAGCAGCACCCAGCACCACTGCCCCACATACTGCTTGGTCTGAGAAAGCATCTTTCCACTCCTCAGCATATGCTGTCATCTAGTAAAAGGCCAATGTGGTGGTTTTTTTTAAGAAATGAGAGACAGAGAGGCTGGGGGAGGTTTTGCCATTTTGATGGAATATTAAGCCACCTAACAGACTTGAGATTCCTTCATATCTCAAACAGAAAAAAAATCCTACAAACGCAACATATCCATTCACACCTATGGAAGTAACATACCATTAAGCAGTAACAAACACACAGCACAGCAAAATGAATGAGGTTTTACTCATTTGCTAAAAAAAAATATAAAAATCTCTTCCCATTCATGACTGCCACTCTTTCTGCAGCAAGACAGAAGCTCCTATCTGCTTGAGTGCTCTCTCCACAACTGTGGAAATTTAGACTCTCTACACAGAGAATAATCCGATTTGCATGTTGGAAGGAGGAGCAATGCAGCACACTTGTAACAAGGCACTCATTTTACTGGTATGACAGTTGTTAAAATTCTACTTTTGTTTAAGAGAAGCAGGATTCTGCTTTGAGGTGCTTTTGATTTTTTTTTTTAAACTAAAAAAAGAACAAACCACAAAACAACAACACACAGTGGAGGCTCCTCTGTATGTCATTTAAGGCAAAGCTAAGCATGGCCTTGGGGCAAGTCCAAAACAAATTAAAACACTTTAAACGGCAACTACAGAGGGCAGCCATTTCAAGGCTGCATTCTGCTATCCACAATTAGTTCAATTGGCTCAAAGCTGTGCACCCTTCTGAACTCATCAGCAAGATCTATACAGTACCTGAATCACAAATTGAATTGACTGTGTGTTTAGAGATCATCCCTCTCATGGATGTGTTCTTCTTACCAGCTAAATTCAAGTAAAAAATATCCATCTTGTAGTTGAAGCTACACAGATGAAGAGTAAGCAACCAGGTATGTTGGACAAAATGTCTGGAAGCCTCTTATGACTATTAGTATTTTTAGAAAAAAGCTGCAGAAAGAGCACTGGTAAAACAAGTTGTGCTTGTTCTTGCCTAGAAAGAACTTAAATGGTAAACTTTGAGATGCTGTTTCAATACTGAAGAGCACTACGGGGCAGATAAACAGGATTTTAGCTAGGAATTACTCACTCCAATGAGGTGAAAAAGTATGACTATACAAGGACTTGATGGTTAAAAAACCAACCAAACCAAAAACCTAAGTTGACAAAAGACATATATTTCATACTGCTCTACTGAATAATGTCGACAGCAGCAGATGTGTTTTTTGATACAAAAATCTAAGCTTGAAATCAAATACATTTTTTTTCAAAGGTTTTGTCCCACAACTGTTGTAGACACAGATTAGCCTCCACTAGGTAACTGAGTCACAACACAGTCAGTGAGAAATGGAGGTAAACCCAAGAAAACATTTTACTTAGCCTTACTGAAAATAAGAGGAAGAGAATGAGAACAATTGGAAACACCACAACATTAGAAAGGGAGCTGTAAACAGGAGGGCAAGCAGGAGTTTCTGGAAGGTGCAAGAGAAATTGAGATTGAACCACTTTACTGATTAATACAAGTAGAAGCAGCAAGTCTGAGCAGCGTGGGACGGGGCTGGTATGGAAACAGGAAACATGCACTCAGTAATTACTTTAACACATGAGTAAGTTTTTATTTCTCTTAAGGTGCAGCTCTGCAGTAACGGGCCCCACTGTGCTCCAAGCAGGACGGGATGAATATCATGGATACAGCATTCCCACTCTGCAGGCAAGTGTGCACACACTATGTCCCAAGGACTTAGCTCATCGCTTGAAGCGAAGAGCTCAGGAGTCCTCTTTGAAGGCCTGAATTAATCCTATGATTCAACTCTTCAAGCCTTAGAATTCAGAGGCCATGTTTATGGATTTCTGATCTGGGCAGGCTGCAATGAACCTCGATTCTGCTGATGACAATGCAGCCTTGCATGTGGACAACACAACGATGCTGCTACACAACAAAACATCAATTTTAAGAGTTTATACAAAAAAAGTTCTGAAACAATCGAAGTATCTTGTGTTGCATTTATTCTGATTTTTGCTAAATAAATTGCATTGAAAGTGCTGCATCTCCTGGGTATTCTTTAAATTTTGTACACCATCTGCCACTGATTTACATTCTGAAGATCACACCATTCTAAAATGCACATATTACTCTGTTAGATTGAAGACTAATTTTTTTTTTAAGTAACTTAAGGTACTGTAGCATTCCCAAGTAAAATCCCCTGTACCAAGTGCTCAGTTTGTGTTCTTTACCACTGTGTATTGCCCACTGAGAAAAAGTGAACTAAGAGTAGTCGCAGGCTGGGTAACAAATTTTTTCAGTACAGGGACTATTCTACATTACTATGCAGCCTATTACAGCACATGTTACCTGCTTCTAACAACCCCAATACTGCTGTTTCTCAAATCGTTACACCTTTTCTCCATTAGAAGAAAAATCTCACCTGAATGGGTGGCCTTCATCGGACTTCTGGATTGCCTGGATAACTCCCTTGTATATCCTAAAGCTGATGGTCACAGAAAGCAGGGCCAAGGCAATGTAAGCTGTCACGCTCACAATGCTGAACACTGTTAACGAAAGCAGCAGGAACAAGCTGGCACCAAACACCACTCCTGTCTTCTTAATGTCTCGCCAGTAAAGGAGGTCAACAACTAAAATTTAAAAAAGGGTAAGACATTAGAACAAGGTAAATGTTTTGCATCCATACAAAAACAATAAAACACAATTCAACTGACTGCTAAGAGTCATCAAGAATGGAACCTGCAAGCTCACTGTCAAGCCAGAGTTGAAATTACAACTAGAAATAGGTTATTTAAGCACTGATTCTACACTGGACTTTAGATTATTGGGATTATTGTTATTAGGATTACCTTAAACATAATTGCCAAAATTTAAGAACAATTCTGACCTTAAACAATGTCAGAATTAATCTCTTCATCTCCTGCCCTGTGCTCTGGACCAAAACCACAGCAGTTTGTGCTTCATTTCATTTTTGTGCATTTTGTGAAGGTCACTCACTGAAGAGACTGGAGACTAATTCCAATTCCCTGTCACAACAAATGACAAGACACTAACAGATCTCTACACCATTGTATCTTTGCAGTCTGGTAGAGGCAAAGGCACTGCTCAAGACTCATTAACAGTTCATTTTGTTTCCTTTTGACTGAAGACATTCCCATGGGAGTTTATAATGTTGGTTATGGGTGACAGACTGAGCCATCAGGAGGGAATACTCTCACCAAAATTTCAATATAGGCTAAATCTGCTGTGCTCCAACGCAAAATACAGCATTTGTAAACAGAGTTTATTTTTTCCTTGACCCTCATGAGAGAAAACAATGCTATTTGTAGCATCACTCTTCAGAGTCCATTACAACCTTGTACAAGTCATAGGCAATGGCTTAATAAATCCGCTGCAGACTTGTTTGGCTTGAGGTACTGTTGCTGTAATCACCTTATCGAAATTTCATGAAATCTGGCAATCATCCTCCTCCACTGCTGTATACAGAACTGGGCAGGGGCATCTAGTCTAGGTTTATATTTCATGGTGATGCACGCAATAAAACTCACTCCATGACGTCTACTTCCACAGATGATTAGATTTTCACAAGAACAAATTCCTCTTCTGTATCAAAACTGCTTGTTAATAGCAATAATGTATTAGATTCAGAAATCAAGATAAATTATAGAAAAATTATTACTATTACACCCTATTATTACTATTACCCTAAATATAACCAAAGGTGCTTGTAAAATAGTGCATCACGATTCAGAACAGGTTCTTATTCAGAAAGGCTGTAAAAGAAAATTAAAAGTAAAATTTGACTATTATTACAGGATGAAAATGTGGTAATGCACCAGCATTAAATACTTAGTAGCCTCTGCAGGGCAAAGTCTGCATAATTCCTTTGTAGATACAACAGGAAAATGCCACTGGGGCTATGGTGCAATTGCAGTGTTTCAGAAGCTGAAGTTCTCTCCTAATTATTTCTGTAGCGAAACTAAAGCAGGCACTGGAAAAACGAGAACCCTGCTCAGACGTTAAAGGCCACGGTTTTCATAACACAAAATAATTCATCTAAATATTTAATTTCTAAAGTTCTACAGACAATCAATCAGCTTGGAGTTGCATGAACATATTTCATTTATCACAAATCAAATGTGCTGTTGAAAGAAACAGCTTCACCCCTCCATCGCCACTCAATTCCATGTCTGTCTTCTGCATGGCCACACACAGAACCAGTGTAGTTTTCTGTATGCCCCTGACAACTACTGCACCAAAATAATAAAATAAAAACTAAGCACCCAGCGAGGATCAGATTCTGGTGGTGGTTCACCATGTGACTCCACAAACATATGGAGTGAGAGATAGAGCAGCCAACTGAAGGAGGTGACAGCACCCATCTAAAGTCCTCAAGTCCTCATCAAATTGCAGCCCAACCTATCCATGCACACTGCTGACCTGTTACTCTGCTGGGTCTCTTCATGTTACAAAGCTACACTTAATTTTCCCTGTCAAACAACTGAAGCTCTGAGCAAGACAATTATTCTTTACTATTTGTAAAAAACAAGCAAAAACCCAAGTGAACTGTAGAATTCCTTTTGTATGGGCTATAATCCCTGAATTTAACAACAATTTCTTTGGCTTTGCTTATAATCACAAAAGTGTCTATCTGCATCTCTGTACACCTTACCTTAAGGAAGTTTAGCATGGAAAAGGAGCTTACCAATGGAATTGTGAACTTGACCTAAAAATCACTGTAAACTGTAAGCTGCAAGTAGCCATAAGCCCTGGGTGAGACATTCAAAACCACTCTTGCAACAAACAAACAAACAAACAATTTGGTAGATTTTGAGCTCCTAAAATCATGTGAGAAGTCTTTGGAAAAACAATTTCTGAATTATTTGCTTCAAATACTGAAACAATATTTATTTATAAGTGCTGCAATTTGAGCATCCATACATCCAAGTTTGGGTGCTGCTCCCATATCATGTGACACACTAAGTATGAGCCCTGCTCCTCTCCACTTGCAGACAGCATTAGTTCTGTAACTGAGATCCTCCCTTCTGTAACAGTTTTAAAGTGTCTTCACTGATCATATTATTATTGCTTCATAGGAGATCACTTATTACAAGCAGCAATACCTGAATAAGGAGTGCAACGACAGTAGTTCATCTGTTTTCAAAATACAACAAAAGTAAATTGCCTGGAAATGTGGCATACCACAAATGTCAAATGGCCTCTAGCAACCTATCTTCAAGTCTTTTGTTCTCAGTAATCAATAAGAAAAATCCCCAAGCTAGGACCCCTCCCAGACCAGAATTAATCTGCATATGAAGCATTTTTCCTCACTATCTCCACTCCATTTGGAGAACTACCAAATCAGCCTCAGCTTAATGACAGACATATCTGGTTTCATTGTAAATTCCTCAAGGGAAAAGTCAGCATTTTAAGTCACTGATCTGTAGTTTTCAGCCCAAGAGAGTAGATGAGGAAATTGATTTATATTCTCCAATTGATCAGGAACAGGTTATTTATCTGCATTTCTTTCTGAAGTAAAAGATTAAAAGCATTACTAGAAGTAGCCTTCTTGCTTTAACTTATACACAAGATAGTCACAGCAGATTTAAAACAAACAAAAACAAAATCCCAACCAATTCTCCTGAACAGCCCTGCCAGGCAGCACCTCTCCTCATAGAAACCATTTTAAGCTTCATTTTATACAATATGAACTATACCCATGCATTTAATGCAAGTATTCCAGGCCTATTCTAAAACAAGAACAGCTGCCTACATTTGGTAAGCACGAACTGTTACTTGGCACATCTAAAAATAGTACTGCTAGCATCCATGCCTTGCATGCAGAACTCATCCAATTACATTTTGCTTTTAAAGCAAGTGCTGTGAGAGGTTTATCACTGTTTTTTAAGTCTTTTCTTTCACGGATGTTTAGCTTAAAACGGAACAATTCGTATTGTTGACAAAAACAAGTGGTTCAAATTTAGCTTGATAACCCTCTCTTAAAAAAGCCTGAAGCAAGTAACCCTCTCTTTTTTCCTTTTTTTTTTTAGAAAGAGAAATTAGAAGCCTTGAGCTCGACAAGTGAGTTTAATTCACATCTATCAAAGAAAACCAAGAAAAAGGGACTAACCCATTTTGGCATCCATCTTGCGCGTGCCTGCCTGCACCCAGACCTCGCACAGCTGACTACCCCAAGCCTTTTCACTTCCTGCTAGGGCACTCGGAGGTCAGCCGGCAGATAGACGCAACTGCCGCCTCGCCACCGGCCAGCCAGCCAGCCAAGAGAAACCTCCCTGGCCCCCGCCAATGGCTGCCCCTGCGCTAAGTCCGTGGAACGCAGCTGCAGAGCGAGGGGTTCGCCTTCACAATGAACAACTGCTCTCTATCTACTGTGTTGAAACAAAACAGGGGTTTCAGTGCCAAAGAAAGGCTGCTTGTGTGAACGGAGAAGGAAGGTTAAAAAAATGCGAACAGTGTGTGATTTACAAACGCTGTATGAACAACAGCCATTACACTAGAACCCTTCTGTAATCTGAAAGGTAAGCAGAAATGCTTTATGTTCTGCAAATAATAGTAGAAATAGTGTAGAAGCACAAGTGAAGAGTCTTTTCTGGATAAATTTAAGAACAGTCAGTGTTGTACTAACACAGAAATGTAACAGAAGTGTTGAGAATGGGCAGCTTTCAGAAGCATCTGAAGTGCACAGTGACAACTGCCACCACAGCACCATACCCAGGCTGCTGTAAAGAAAATTAACACTCAACTGGCAAAATCTAGTACCTGACCAGAAACAGCCAAATTGCTGCTAATTGCTGTGTAGAGAGGCATTTTCCAGTTACACTAAATAAACACCATATTTATATACAACAGTGATCTTCAGATTTCCACTGATCTTTGCTCCAGACTACCAAGCAGGCAAAACCTGCAGTTTCACTTTCAGAGCTTGGTCATGCCTGGTGTGTGGCAGCCCCAGCTGGAGAGAGACCAACCCCAAGGAGAGGCCACCAACCCAGAAAGTGGTCAAAGTCTGCCAAGCACAAACACTGTTAGTAGACGGGGGCTTGACGTTTTCAAGATTTCCTGCATCAGAACAATCATTTAAAGTCATGGTTGACATCCTAAGCAGGAGCAGTTACGCATTGGGCCACAAAATTCAAGCCTCCTTTTACCCTCATTAGATGCGCTGGAAGCCAGTTTGGTCCTTGACTACACCTTACTGCAATTCAGTAACAACAAAAGCACCATAGGCTGGTGAAACTGGGTGGTTACAGCATGACTGCACATGGTGCCAAGCACGTGGATCTGACTTCAACCAACAGAGCTTTCCTTGTGCTAGAGACAGACATTACAAAGGAGTAGCACATCCAGTGGAACTGACAAGCTTGTCTAACCGGACCCCAGGAGTCAGAAAACAAGTTCTCATCGTACACATTTCAGACTTGGCACATCTGCCCCACAATCCCTACCAAGAAGTAGTGATACAAATTTCACAAGGATATGCTAGAATGAAAACAAAGTCTGGCCACTACCCCCAAAATGCAAATACTATCATAATTATTGAGCAAAAGCACTATTTTAATTTCCACAGAGCAACCCAAGTAGGAAGGGACCCACAAGGATCATCAAGTCCAACTCCCTCATTTCTACTTTATCATACACCTGTGCACTTAGCAGAATATAAAAACTGGGAAAGCCACTCCAAAGCCCTTATAACTCATAGTAAGAATTTAGAAGGTCAAGGGTTGCACAAGCCTATGAAACCTTTTCCATCATTTAACTAATCTGAACCAGAATTCAGCTAGATTATCAAGCACATTAATAAAAGAGAAATAGATCCTGGCATAGCCTAGGAGTATAGCTGTGGTGTCCATCCTACCATTAGCATTATTCAGCCATTAATACCTGGGAATTAACTGATGTAATAAATAAATATGTTACATTTTACTACAAATTACTCCATGGGGACCTACCTGTAAAAGTGCTAAAAATAAAAGTAACACCATCCCCAGAGTAAATTTATTTCATCCTGCTTATCTAGATGATCAATACCATAGGTATCAATCAATACCACAGGGTGTCCCATTTTCACTATGCTAGTTCCTCAACTGCTATGAACAAAAAACATAAATTACTAGGATTATATTCATTAGAATGCAGCACTTTAGCTAGAAAGCCTAGTTATGAACAAAATTTTTGGCTCTTTTCTGGTTTTATATTTTATCATTACTTTTTTTTTTAAGGTTATTTTTTAGCACAGAAAGAAGCATGTTGCCATATTTGCTTCTATATTTGCTTTGGGGCCAGATTAATAGTATAATCAGTCCCTGAATTTTACCCATCAGTCTCCATGCCACTGGAGCTCAACCTAATGAAGGAAGAACATGTGAAACAAGGCATCATCTCATAAACAAATGCTACCAGAAACCACACTAAACCAGGCTTCATAAACAGTTGCAAAAGGAGAGGAACCAGACTCTTCTGCTTCCCCAGAAAATTGCCTTCTTCCTCTGCTTCTATTTTGTTTTAGACCTTATCTCTACAAGTTGATTTATAGTTAAACCTCAAGGCAGTAGGACCTTCCTTGGAGAGAGAAAGGGGCACTAAACCAGCTTCCTCCACCTGAGGGGATGTTGCCATGCAAAAAAAAAAATAAAAAAATGCAGGAGCAGGAGAATTTAAAACACTGCTTGAAGCAATTATACCACCACAAATACACAGTTATATCCATCCTATACAAGTAGGATGGGTTCAGGTTTGCTTTGTTCATGCGATGACAGTTACATTACATGCTAGTGAGGGCTACATTTTGAAAAGAAGCCAAATACAGACTCAAGGCCTCAAATTCTAGGATCAGAAATGTCTGCTTTCAGTTGCAGTGAGGGACAGATCACTACTAACCCTGCTCAGCTTGTAAAAGAAACCCTCAAAATTTGGCCCAAAAACCTTCTGACCTCACTCCTTTCCCCTTCAGCCCCACAAATGTCAGGCCTGGCACATAGAGTGCTGAACACTTAAACTAGTAACACATCAAAAACATATTACTAAACACTACAGAATATTTTTTTCATAATATTTTACAGCCTTTTACTGAAAGAGTAAGACTTTCAGAAACTTGTTTTTTGCAGGGTCAAAGCTTTTTCACTACATGATTAGTTTCTAACAGGGCATTCTATGGATTCCTAGACAGCTGGCAATTTTGTCAAAGTGAAAAAACACACTTATTTTGAACAATAATTATAAAAATGAGGAAAATGTCACAAATACCAAGCATGACAGGGCCCTTTAAGAATATATTTAAGTATCCAGAGATGATTAAAATTTTTTAAAGCTTGTCATGTTGATAAAGTTTGAAGATTATGTATTCAAGCAAGGCTTAAACTCTTACACACTGAGCACTAATAATGATCCACAGAGATTTACACTGGCAATCTCCCATTGGTGGTTACAGGAACAAAGGTCAGAACCACACTAATTTAAGGTTAACTACCTCTTTACCTAAAACAATTTGATATTATGGCTGTAAATTCCAACATAACCAGACACAGTTTTACCTAGAATTCAACAGAATTATGAAAAATCCAAAGCAAACATGATTAAGAGGAGATTCCAAACACGCTACGCCAAACAAACCACCACCCTACTGTAGTCTGTATGCAATTTCTCAACTACATGAACTGCAGACACTACATTCTTTTGAGTTAATTGTTAGTATTGTTAGATTATTAATAACCTCGGAATTTCTAAGGAACATCAAGTAAATTCAGTTTATGCTGGCATTTGTGCAGTGCATATCAAAACAAGCAAACCAAAATATGCTCTATAGGACTGAAAAAGATCTGCAGTGTCATACAAGCTATTTCACCTACATAAATAATTTATTCTTCTGCATTGCTCATTTACCAATTTTAACCTACAGCTTTTACAATCTTGCACACACTACACACGTATTTTACATCTTCAGATACATTTCACAATCAAATACATGCTACAAACACCATTTGCTAAAAACAATCCACAACATCTCTAGCTTTAAAGAAAAAGGAATAAAAGGTGAAAAAACAAATACCCTTATCCTTCCAACTGCTCGGCTGACTGTCCATCTCTCCACAAACGATCTACCCTCCAGATGTGATTATCAATTATGCATACCCAGAGGAGAGCTGCAAGAGAAGAAATCTACAGCCCAGGATGGGAAACATGGGCTTCCCCAGCAGCTTCTGCAGCCTGCTGCTGCACTGGTGCTGCAGGAGGCTGGTCAGCTGACAGCACGGGGTGTGGAGCACGACTGACGCAGTGCGAGCTGTAACCAGGCTGCTAAGGCTCTGCTGCCAAGGCTAAAATGCAATCTCTGACTGCTGCAGCCATTTGCTTCTTGCTGCTTAGACGCAAGGCTCTCCTCTCTCATGAAGGGAGAGGGATTCTCCCTGCAGAGCAGCACCAGTGGACTGGAAAACACCACTGGTGCACTGGGAAACGCCAGTGCAGTGAGGCTCAGTGCAGGCTAACAAAAGCCGAACCGCCCTAAGTGGCTTTTCCCAATAGAGGGGAGCTAGAAGTAGTCACCAGACAAGCATTTAAACAGATTGCTTTTCCAACAATGGTTAAAACGCATTTACCAGTCTCCTAGATATACATCTTCCCCTCATTTTATGTCTATCTAGAAGACTAACAGCGACATCTTTGTAACACACCTCTCCTTTTAAAATACAGCTTGAAGGAAAACAGAACAGGACTCTTGCTGTGCCTATAACAAAAGCAAAAGGCTTGTAAAGAACACAAGTCTTTTTGCTGGTAATCTTCAGTCAGTCCTTATGAATTGCCCAGTCACCTTTATTCACCTTAACAGAGGCTTGAGAACAGTTAGCCATTCTAGCCCTCCACCTAAATCCTATAACCAAACATTTCCTTTTTTATTTTATATCAACATCCTATCAGCATTAGCTGCAGACTTTACAATTAAATGTTCTCTTCATTTAAATAAAAGCAAAAACTTGTAAATTTACACTAACATATAGAAAGTAACATACAGAAAGTGGAGTATAGACTTCAGAGAAGCATCAACTAGAAACTCAGAATCTGAAAGAGCAGCTGTCAGTACAATGTCATTCTGGTTTTCTATCCCTGCTGGAAAAAAAATATGACTACTCTTCTAGTTTGAAGTCTCTTCCTAAGATCTGGAATTGACAAAGAAATGCTAAAAACTCCTCGGCACTGCTCCAAAACCTCTTAAAAAATTTGGTAAGCCATTTTCCAAAGAACATTCACACATTTCCACGAAAATACTGTAGACTGGCTGGGATGGAGATCCTGATTCGGTCTTTAAACTGATCGTTTCACCGTTCATTAGCACAATCTCATAAAGATTACCACAAAGTTACTTGAAAACCCTGTTCATGGCTTCAATCACTACATAAATGTAAGGCCTCCTTTGACAGCAAGACCAGTTACATGTATTTTTAATTAACGAAGTTGTGCATTTCATTCACAACTTTAACAGCTAAGTCAAAACGCATACTATAGGAGGGCAGTAGGAAGTATCTATTCAAACAAGCATAGAACAAGAAAATTTGAGAAGTCGCACTACACAAAGAAAGTACAAAGTGCATATGAAAATCCACTTCTGCCTTGGAGCTGAAATTCTTAATATTTGCTGGAAACCAACAAAATCTGTGTTTTCCCCCCCCACACACATTTGTTTGGATGATTGTATTGTCTCTAAATTAGTTAGAAATATGATGCTCTCAAAGTTCTTTCTACTAACTGCCGAAGTTCTAAAGACAGACAAAACCTCTTTATTTCTTCTTTATATTACATACTTGAAATAGTACATTGTCATGGGCAGACATTTTATTGTCACTACACGTGCAGTCACAGCAAACCTGGAGCAGCCAGAACATGGAGGAACATGCAGGCTATGTTGCCAGCCCCTACCCTCCCATCTCAAATGGGCCACTAAATCCTTCCACAGGAGTTTCTCCCTGTCCTCCAGATCCTCCTCTTTACTCTTTGCATACTCAATATGCACCCTTACCATCTCTGGGCAAATGATACCTAAAATGAAGTCTGTATCCCTCTCTATAGTCACATCTCTTATTTCAGGCAAGGTACACACTCATGTAACCCTATTCTACGTACACGCAGAGTACTGGCACTATCAGTGAACTTCTGCATAAGCTTATTTCATTAGGGAAACTACACGCCTGTTTCTACACCAATATTTAAATTAAAACTACCCAACTACCAGGCTACTTGCAAGATGGTATTAGCAAATCACCCAGACAACTAAACCAGACACAATCAATTCTAAACGTGTTCTTCTACTGAATGACAAATCAAACATCTGCTGAATGGATCTATTTAAACTACAAATACCAAAACTAACAGAATCAAATGGGTACAATGCTTGTGTAAGGCAGCATCATTTCCAACTTCTTTTAAGCCTCATGTAGCTTTAATGACCTAGTTTGCTGTTACAGAATCACAGAAAGCATTTTATTTTTGTCCCCCTGACTGGGGAGTAAAACTTCACCATTAGTACCACTCAGCCACCCTCTCAAAGCACATTTCCCACTTGGATTTCACCTTTGAATTTACAGCCTCCTGCAGAGTCTGATATTCAAAACTAACACGAAACACAGGTATCCTGTGAAACTGTGCCTTCAGAGTAGAGATTCAGTATTCAGAACACTGTTTTCAAATGTTACTGTACTGCTCAACATACACATATCAATAGATTAACTGCCAACATTGTTACTACAAATGTAATAACAAAATGTACTTTGTTTTCATGCACAACTTTCTGTCATGGTCATAGGTTTAGGTTTTTTTTAGATATTGCAGATATCTTACAATATACTTTGATTTTGTAATTCAGTAATATAACAAAGAGGTTTATCTCCATTGCTTTCTGGACTATTTAGGAGAATTAATGATCTTTATCCAAAAGTAAATAAGGGAATATCAACGAAGAAAGTCTGCACAACAGAAGGGCTAAGGTATGTGATAAGCACTCAGTTTTTAACTCTAGAATATTAAACTAATAACAACAATTCAGTTTCCCAACACCTGGGATGCAATCTTCCAAAAGACAGCACAGCTTACTGGAATTACACTTAATTTATAAACACTAGATGGCACCACAGCTCTTTTAGGAGCAAACCTTGACACCCAACTCCCAAATCTCTGTAGCACTGTCCTGATGAGCACACACCCAACCAGGACAAGTTGGAGCTGCCCTGGCAGTAGCACTGGTCAGCAGTAGCCACACAATCAGAAAATAGCCACTCTGACGCCCCATCTTAACATGCAGAGTGTTTATGGAGAACACAAATGTGTATTTTATAGTCTGGTGAGCATAAGAGCAAAACAGCAGGATTATCTGCTAGGAGCCCAATACAGCATGTAGTGAGAGATGGAAAGGAAAAAGAAATGATTACTGTAACCAAAGCTGTAGGAATTGCCAGTGTTGCAGGAGGATAGTTGCTGTTTAAGTTGTGATAAATAGGAGCTCCTTATACAGAGAAGGGTTTCTTTATAGTTAACTATGGTTCTGAATTTGGTTTGGGGGTTGGTTTTGTTTTTTAAACTTGTGCAGCTACAAAGTACAAAGGCCCTGTGGTCTGATATCATCACAAAATAAAACAGTTTACCCAAGGGTCCATGCCAGGCAGTATTAAATAAGCCTTGCTCTACTCAGAAGGCTGCTCAAAGCTTTACATTTTCTTTATTGGACTGGTGCAGTTTAAAAAAAATCTGCAAGCTTTTCAGAATTTGTTAGCTCCCTGCAGTCCACTGGGGCTAGGTTAGCTTTCAAAAAAAAACAGTGCATGAGTAAGACAGGTCAGATTGATGTGATTTTCACAAGTCCTGAAGCACAGTAAAATCTATTTCAGGAAGACAGGAAAAAAAATGACACACACAGGTAGAATCAGAGGGCCAAACACAGAGATCCACTTCTCAGCCTTGTGATGAATTTTCCCTCCTGTCTGAGAGTGTAGAAGTGTATGTGTTAGCTCTTTGATGCTACTTTGAAATTCTACTTATATACTGGGCTATTAGAAACAGATTTTGTTCTTGGCTTGTCATTAGACTCTTCAATTAGAAGACCAGTTCTATGTTCTATGAAGTGAGCAAAAAAGTAAACAGCACAGATTCTGGAGAAAAAAAAACACAACTAGAAAAACCAGACCATGTTTTTGAGTTACTGTTCTTCCAGAGTACAGAAAAAAATTTTTCTTCCCAAACAAAAAAGTAACATCACAACTGCTTTACAGAGTGAGCACAACACTTAACAAAGACTGTAGACAACTCCCCAGTTTCCCACATACCCAGCCCAGTCTCGTGCCCAGCTCCCACCCAGCTAACACCAGTGCCCAGCACTGTGGCACCAGATGGGAGAACGAAGACACCATTCAACTCTCTCCTCTCCTGCTATGGTAAATGCCTTTATGTGCAACTTCTCCTGCAGTTTCCCACCGACAGATGAGCAGCAGCTGTGTCCTTGTCAGACCCAGAGTCTTTCTTCTTAAAGTAGTGGTTTGGCAGCCCCAGTCTCCTACATCCATGCAATGATTAAAGACACCTCTGCAAAGGCTTCCTGTTAGAAGAGCTAACAAATTAAAGCTAGTCTACAAAGTGAGGAGTTACCCCCATCAAGTAGTCTGATCCCTAAACAATTAAACCCTTGACATGAAGCATAAGATACACAGTAGCATCTAAAGAACAGCTGCTGTATGCTGGAAGTCTTTAGTGCAAGGAGAGAAGTCTTCACAGAATACAAACAGCATTTTAACAGTGCAGGTATCATGAAATTTCACCATGGGGAAAAGGGGAACTCCTTTCTGCCTACTTGTATGTAGAGAAGGTGAGACAGGAGAAATGGCAATTACCATGCGAAGTTAAACACAAGGTAGAGGACAGTTTTTATTTTCCAAAAGCTTTTTCAGTTGCACCAGCACCCTGACACTCTCCTCAACATACATATTATTCCCTTCCAAAACACATTTGATGTAGAACACGTGTTAGAAATGTAGTATTTTACGAACTGTAGACTACAGTTACTATACAAATATACTACTGCTGAATCAAACTAAGTAGTTGGGTTTTTTAGCAGTAATGCTTCTGCTCAAGCCTGAAGTAGCAGCAGAGTGCTGCAACACTGAGAAGCAAAGTACTCCTCTAATCTCAAAGAGATGAAACTCCATGCAGCATTCAATTTAAAGAACAGTAATATAATGATCTTATTCTTCTTTCTGCTACTTTAACTACACATTACGTAAAGAAAAATTAAGTACACTGAAGTACAAGTTCCACCTAAAGAGAAAAGCAGAAATTAATCTGTGCTGCATATAATCCAATTTTAATGTTTGTAGGATACTAAACTTCTTAATGGCCACCTTCCAAATAATCTGAATATTAAGTTTCCTGCTGTGCACTATTTATTTTCATGGAATCATGAAAGTTGGAAAACACCTCTAAGATCATCAAGTCCAACCATCAACCCAACACCACCATGCCCACTAAACCATGTTGCAAAGTGCCACATCTACATATTTTCTGAACACCAAGGATGCTGGCTCTACTTCCCTCTGCAGCCTGTTCCAATACCTAAAAACTCTTTTAGTGAGGAAATTTTTTTTAATACACAACCTGAACCTCCCCTGGTGCAACTTGAGGCCATTCCCTCTTGTCCTATTGCTAGTCACCTGGGAGAAGAGACTGCCTCCCACTTTGCTGGCCTTGATCTTAAACCACTGGCCTTGATCTAATGCAAGAGGCAAGTTAGCAGTGGAGTGGAAATGTGCAGATTCTTTTCCAGATTCCTAACACGTGCAGCAGCAGCAAGGGTATTTTGCTAAGTTTCAAAGTCTGATGTCCTAGCAGTGTATGAAAGAGTCTCGTCAAATCATGTACACATAAGCACACTGAAACAGCATCTTTGGCTTACTATTACATATTAAGAGAAAGTTTGGAAGGCCACCTAATGCCCAGCCTGTAGACAACCACACCACACAGGAGCTTGCAAGGAGTAGTGACTTATTTCTGTATGAACAGATCACCAGCAGGAAAACTGAAGGAGAAAAACTGGAGACAGTGAGTCCATCCTTGACAAACAGAGAAAGTACTAAAGCAATCAGAATATGAAAGAGGCAAAAGTGCAGGCACTGATTTTGTTACTTGCAATCTACAACAGAAGTTTACAGAAACTGACTTAAAAAGACTAAGTCGTGACATCCTTAAGTTTAGCTAAAGAATGCAGAATAGCAAACTGTAAAACAGCATAGCAGATTACCTGAAGATTTACTCAGCTTTGCTGAAAATACGGTAGTAGTTTTTTCCTTTTCTTTAACAGAAGTAGCTTCTCGCTGAGCTTCCTTCTCAAAAGCTTCTGGTTTTACTATACTGACTATCTCTTTTTCAGTAGATAAAGGTGAGGTATCTGTGGCCAGTAAGGACATCATGGATACTTCAGGCACTTCTCTGTCCACAGCCTCCAAGGATTTTTTCAAAGCACTAGCCTCTTCCTTGGTTTTTCCTTCTACATTCTTTATAGACAGATCACAGGGTAGCTCTGGGCAAGGCAACTGCCTCTTCTCACCTTTGATCACCTTATCGGTCTCTTCACTTTCATCTTTGTGCATTACTTCTCTGTCAGTAGTTTCTGCCACAAATTCAGCAGCAGTTTTAGGATGAGCTAACATCACAAAGTCTTCTTCCATTAGTACTGGAGAAAACTCCATGGGCGAGAGATCTTTGTTGTCTCCTGGTTTTGGTTCTGTAGCAACAGATACATCAGCTGAATAAGCCACAGCATCTAGCTCTTCCATTTGAAGAGGAATCTTCTCTGCCTTGGCTATTTTTGTAGTCGATGGCTCAGACAGCACAGCAGCAGTTTTGGAAGAGTCCAGTTCAGGCTGGAAAGACTCCAGGTAAGGCTTGGCCATGGCAGCTACTGAATCTACCAGTTGCTCCTCATGTTCATCAGTTACAGTACTCTCAGTTGATTTACTTTTTAATACGAGAGCTGAATCTTCACTCACTTTCTCAGTAAAGTCAGGTATCACTTGACTATTAAAAAAGTCAGATTTTCCAAATTGTGGAGACAGTTTTTCAATTTCCTTGTTTTCAGTCACATCCTGAGAAATGTCTTCTGTTACTGGTGTCTTTGAATAATCTGTAAGGGATGAAGAAGCAGAGTCACCAGAGACCTTTGTTTCCTTAATTAAGTCACATGCAATAGATATATATTGAGTCTCTAGATCTTCAGGACTGGTGCTAGTCTCATGATCAGGTTTTTTAAATGCTAATGCCTCATTTGCTTCTTGGGCCTGTGTCTGTGGTACATTCACTGCCTCCTGGTTTAAGTGAGGTTTGTCAGTCTCTTTTACATTCTCATAATTAACACTAGGAATAAATGTTTCCAGTGGGGAAGCTTCAAGCTGCATAGCAGACACTTCTGTACCAGCAGTCCCAGTGCTCAGTGGGGCTTCCATAACAATATCTGGCAATATCGGTGATGGAGCAGCTTCTGAGCCTTCAAATGAGGGACAGATTTGTGTTATGGGTTTCAGAGCCTCTTGTACTGACTCAGAGGTTTGAACTAAATCAATCTTTGTTTCATAAGCAAGTTTAGTACATGCCGCATCATGCATTTCACTTTCATACGCTTCTTGTACTAGATCAGGAGTAAGACCTTCAGGCATACTTGCTGCAGTGTCAGATGGCACTGTTGATACACTCTCTGTTTTAGCATAGCCAGCTTCCTGGCCTTCCTGCTTGCCAACTGCTCGAGTGCTAAAATCACCTTGTTCTGTGCTCATCTGAGCTTTCATTTCTGCAATTTTTTTCTCATCATCAGTTCTATTTTCTGAAGTGCCCTCTTCTAGTGGAGAAAGGGATTTGACTTTGTTACCATCAGGACTTACAGAGGATTCAAATTTAGTGCAAGTGATGTAACTCTCTGAAGGTTCTTTTACAGCTTCTGGGGTACTTGGGAAAGACCGATCTTCAGTGCTGCTGCCTTCACTCTCTCTTTCGTAATCTTTCTGCAGATTCAGCATACCTACACCATATTTCTGATCTAAACCGCTTTCTGGTTTGTCACCTATATCACTTCTAACATCCTCCTTCATGCTGCTCAGTTCATGACTAGCACTTTTTACTTTCCATATTGGCTCAAATGGTTTGAAGTCTGCATATTCTTCTCTCCTGAGAGGGTCTTCGTTCAATGTCCCTTTTTCACCATGATCATCACCTCTATATTTGTCTTTGTAGTAAAAGAGATCTTCCTCCTTTTTCTCAAACAGATCTTGAGTTTCTGGAGAGATTTTCAGCTGCTCCACAGGCATTTTCTCCAGATTAGGTAATTCTTTAGGGCCCTCTAGCTGTATTTCTTCTTTATCGTGAGAGAAAATGGCTGCTTCCGCTTTAGCAAATGGGGGTTGCGAGTATTTAGTTTCCAAAATGTCTTTTTCATTTTCCTTTGCAAGAAATGGATTTCTTGCATTTTCCATATTTTCTTTATAAGCCTCACTTGCATTTTCTTTGTAAATGCCTCTTGAAGGTAATCCATCTGAGAGCGTATCAAAGGCTGCATGCTCTTTAAAGGGATCAGCTGATATAGGAGAGAAGGAGGGAAGAGAAGGAGCAGTATCAAGTGGGACTGCAGTAAAATCCTCTTGACCAAGCGACTTAGCGCTACCTGGCTGCTCCTGTAAGTCCATAACTTCTTCTGTGACCATGGATAGAAAGGAAAGTTAGAGAATGCAAGTGCTCTTAAAAGTAAAAAATGTAAACTTTTATGAGAGGTTGACATGATTTTAGTTACTAAGTGATTCTTCCAAGCTCTATCGTAACTACTATTAGCCCTTAAAACAATGTATCAGTTAAAGTATGCTATTCTATTTTACCTCTTCTAACCGAGAAGTACGCAAGAGACTAGAAAAGCAGCAGCTTTATGCAGCAGAAAGATCACAGTAAAGCTGAAGATGCCAGACAAGTACAGAGCATCCAAGCACAACAGGCAATATTAACAAAGTGAAAGAGGGAGAGTGGGGTGGCAGGGTGACAGAGGTTGTGTGTATGCTTGTGCATAAATATGCACAAACTTGCATGCCAGTAAGAAGTTGTTTTCTGCACTTTTTAAAATGTTAATTGATGGACAATGTAGCTACCAAAATCCACTAAATACTACAGGTACACATTTTACTCAAAATACTGCAGAAAGCTACCATAGGTGAAATCTTTCTGCTGAATCAGTAAAGCAACTAAGCTTTGATATGTTAACCTGTTAATACCAGCTTCTCTCCTACATCAAGGGTCCAAGAATTCAGACAGCTGTAGCTTGTTTATAAAACAGTTCATCATGTAAATAAATGAATGCGTATTAAAACCTTGAACAGATCAACTGAAAAGTCAAAACTGAGAAATATGATGGATGCTGTTCTTGGACCCATGCTGACTTTTAGTTTAGGCAGATTAATTGGAAAGGGTTAATGAGATAAGATCAGAAATGCAGGATGTATTCAGACAAAGGTGAGCAGAAAGAACTTGCCTGCAGAGGAGTGCATCAGAGGCGCAGATGTAGCAGGAAGAGCAAAAAGGGTCTCATCTGAAAAACAAACAAATAACCTCAGCAGAAATAAAGGCTAGGTTGAAAAGGGAAGAAAGTACACAAGGAGTCAGTTCCCAGTAAATCAGATCCACAGCCAACATCTACACCCACAGAGAACCATAGAACTAGAAACAAGCCAGGTCATTTGGGAGAGGCAATACACAGATGTCTGCACTGACAACAGGATCTTTACTGAGGTGACTGAGGAATCACTACCCTCCAAGCCACCAACCAAACTCAGGATAAGATACCACAGCTGTTTTCATTCTCCGAATTTCCACACTGAGCAGCTACAGTGCCTCTAGCAACAGAAAAATCACCTGACATTGACATTGACACTGTCCTTAATCAGCTCACTTTGTAAAGGAGTCTTCTAAGGTCAACTAACAGCAGCAACAAGGAGACTCAACAAAAAATTGTGCAAAGTTAAAATGACTAAACCAAGCTTTGAAATTCCCAACAGAGCAAGGATCACGCATGCTGATACAAACAGTACATTACAGTACTCTTATATTTACATCTTTACTATTTTTGTTGTGTTATAATGTAGACAAGCTTCCAAATGAAGGAGTACTTAAAGCCACCTTTAAACCCACTAAGAATCAGGCAAATCAAAACCAGTCCTTCTCTGGATTTCTGTGTCGGCAGGAAGATTTTTCCCAGGTCCATCAAGACCTGTTAGCATTACCATTAGTGTAAAAATACTAATATTTAGGTAAATATATTTCATAGTGAAGAGTGCATCAAGGTTTCAAATTAACGCTGTTAAAGAATGTTTGCAATTTACATCACTTGTATTAGAGTGCAAAATTATATCAATGCATTTCAACTAGATTTTGAATTTACAGTACAGATGCCAATCTTTAGTTTTGCTGCTTCCCTGGACAAAATCAAGTATTGAAAGACGTTTTCTTTTTCACTGAAAGTAAATAAAAATAGAAGCAATTGATTTAAAAGATGAATGGCAAAAAGTGAGAAATATAGTAGACCAAGGAGCACATACATAACAATCCAGTAAAGCAAGGCATTAAGGCTATTTGTTTTGGCATAGAACAACGACTTTCTGCAAATGCAATACCACTTCAAGGTACTCAGGTACTCATGGCCCATTTGGTTTACTCAATCCCACCAGCAGTTTTCCAAAAATTAAGTCTCCTTACACCCTTCTTTTCCTGCTACAATATACAGCTGGTTAGTTTTGTTTTGCAAAACACTGTCATCTTCAAGTGATGTTTTGTGGATTACATCCACAAAATACTGCAAGATCTAAGAAAACAGTAATCTAGTTGGTGTGTAAGACTCTGTATTTAGAAACTTCCTCAATTCCTGTCAGGCCAAAGGGATTTCTGTTCACTTTGGTAGAAATTGCATTTTCCTATTAAGGACTACACAGAGATAATCTCAATTCCAAATTTAGAACACATTAAAACAGTGTTACAGTTCAGTGGTTGAAATAGCTTTTAAGGGCAAAAACCACACTGAAGGACAACTGATCAATATGTGACACTAAGTCACAGAACTGCAAGCTGACAAGTGACACCTTTATTTCAGGAGATGCTTGACGCCCCATGCCCTGACTCACTGGGATCTCTTCACAAGCAAACTGCTCAGAAGGGACCCACTACTCCAGGACAAAAGTTAAAGTCACCTGCTTTGGACAGCAAAACAAAGGGCTTCAGTGAGAGTGCAGATTGGGACTATCAAGTCCCAAGAGCCTTCTTCAAAATGAGGCTTTTAGCAGTAACACCAGAGGTTTTTGTGCAGTTTCTAGTGTGCTGGTACATCAAGGTTACTGCTGAGCTTTAGACTTTTAGGCTAGCAAGCCTTAGGGTTTGCACCAAGTGGCAGCACACTCTCCTTCTCTCAACACTATGCTTAGATGGACCAAACAAGCAACATCTCCTGTCCAAAACTTAACTTTTGTTTCAATGCTGAAATGCCTACTCACTTGTTGGTTAAATGGAGCAGCAGTGTCCACATACCCTATACTTGGGCCAGTGTCAACACCTCAACTCTTGCCTGCCTTGCACTGCCCTTGAAGTACTGCACCCACATACCAGGTCCAAAGGCTCCTCGGTTCCCCAGGAATTAGTGACAGAGACTACTCCTCAGCCTGCACCTTTCCTGGAATTCCACACTCTCATCTCCTCTATGCCATGCCAGAGCAGCATAACATTTCCAGGCTTTGGAGCAGAGGGGAGAGAAAGCAGGATAGACCTGGTGAGACTAGATTGTGCAGCAGAAGACAGAGACCCCTGACAGCCCAACAGAAGAAGATCTCACAAGCAAATCCAGAAAATTCAATGGAGTGAAGTGCTTAAAATGTAGAAAGGGGCAAAGAGAGTCCACAAGTAAAATGTAAAAGTCCCTGAAGGTGCAGTACACTTGCTGTCTGAAGACCAGTTGTAATCTCTACCAAAAATTCTAGACTTTAAATCTTTTGACTACTTCCCAACATGAGAGAGAGGTTTTAGTTCCTGGCAAGAATCACTATTTTCAGGTACATGGGCACTTTTTTCTCAGTGCTCCTTTAAGACACAATGCAGAAACTCCATCTCAGGTTTGCCTTCCATTTGCTCAACACAGAAACACACAATAGCTGTATCAGTCACTGAACTCCCAGGTTCTCTTAGTGGAAGGATATTATGCCCACACCCAAAGTTTATTTTCCACACATAGCTGGAATGTGAAAAGTGATTACATAAAAGCAGTATTTCCTAAGTAGGCAAGGAGAACCACCCACATACCCTCCACCCACGTCGCAATACAATTTTTTTCTGCTCAAAAGATGATAGAAGGCTGTTTTTCTGCTGTGGGCCCTGTATAACATCTCCAGGCAAGCAGGGAGAACTGAGTAGGGCCTCTACAACCTGCACATCAGCATGATTGCTAGCTGAATCAACCATTCTCTTCAGACTGTCATTCAAATGACATGGTGAAAGGAGAGATGCTTTTTTCCAACAATGACATTTGCAAAAAAGAATCCTTAGCTCCAACATTAGAGGTAGAAACCTTTCAGAAACAGAACTCTAGATACTTTGGTAGACAAGAGAAAAGCCATGCAGCATTTTATCAGACCAATCAGCTGGCATTATCGCAAGACTTCCCAGGCACAAAGGCACATTACCACAAAAAGCATGCGAGTCCTTTCAGCCAGCACTCTAGAGAACTGGCTGCTTCTTCCCATCCATTGCTCAAGCAGTAGCACTGGTAATAGCTAACAAATGCAGTGAGTTTTGTAATAAAGTACTTTTAGTGAAATAACTTTATTTGTAAAAGTAGTATGAGGATAGATCACTCAATGTGGCTTTTCCTAATTGCATATCAATAGTAGCAATTAGATGACTGAAACAAATCAAGTTGTACATTACTACAAGCATCAAGTAAAAAAACTTGAGAATATATCAAGCTCTAAGAAAGATTATTTTGAAGTAAAGGTGCATATTCAAAACTCTCTTGACCTACAGAAGTTAGCTGCAAGGATTTCCAGAGAAAGAGATAAGAATGTTTAAAAAGCAGTAAACTGACAAGTCCAAGAAAAGCAATTTATGAAAAAAATTTCCCCCTAAAATGTACTTGCCAACAAAAAAAAAGAAAGTGGAGGACTTAAGCCTAGTCACAGAAAATAGGAACTCAGCAAGAATGTATTCCATCAGTCATCACTGGATTTTTGGTAAGTGATGAACCTACACTTCCATCTGCTCTC
Organism: Bucco capensis; assembly: GCA_013396975.1. Classification (NCBI taxonomy): domain Eukaryota; kingdom Metazoa; phylum Chordata; class Aves; order Piciformes; family Bucconidae; genus Bucco; species Bucco capensis. Next base: position 653,201 of record VWZO01016925.1, read on the forward strand.
ATATGCAACTCTTTCCAAGCATCAGCAGCAAGTCTGTAGTAAAGTTGATTTATTGTTGATACTCTCATTTTTATTTATGAGCTCAGCATTGAGAAAAACACCCTAAATATTTTATTTTCTACATATAAATGCTGAGTAAACTTCACCCTGATGCACAGTTTAGCTTTGGTAGGAGATTATATTAGGCTGCTAAATGGCAATTCCAGTCTTCACAGAAAAAAACCCAAACATTTCCTGGAGAATGTACACTCCTCTTAAAACAAAAAAGTTGGCAAGAATGTAATTTAAGAGTCCACTTCATCTTTCCACGCTTAGAAAATGAGCAAAATGCCTAAATAACAAGACAGGGACTGTTTTTACATTAGAAACTTACAATAAAGGGACACTGACTCTGAAGGGCCTCTCCTGTTAACACAAATATTTAACAATAAAAGAAAGCAGGGTAAAATTAATACTCAAAGGAATGGCATCTGTGACATGACTCATATGTAGTGTAGAAATTACATTCACAGCAATTCCTCCAGGGCCAGTATTAAAGAGAAATTGCTTCTTCAAAGCACTGAGGTGTAAATTTGCCCACAGCATAGGCTGCCCCAAGCAGCATTTCTAATCATAAACCATCACCTAAGCAAAACACGTGCATGTAGTACTACCCAAGAAGTTTTACTCTTTTACGGATTCAAGAAGGACAAAAACGTCAAAAGGCTTTTGGAGACCAGCACAGTACCCTCACACTTCAAAACTATAGCAAGAAAACTGCCATGGTTTTTTTCCCTCCCACATATGTTGATGTCAATTTACTATGAGTTACTTGTTACCTCTCGGCATAAAGTGCCAAAGATCACATACCTAGCCATTAAAAAGTTAAACCATTTCAGAGAAGTCTTATTCTTGAATGCTTAATTTCCTCCTGCAGAGTGAACAAGGGCACACAACGTCACAAGAATTTCCTGGAAAAAAAAGCTGCCTACTCAAACTTCACTTAAATAATCTCCTGTTATGATGCAATTGTTCTAAATATGGTACTTTACCAAATATTTAAGGAATTCAAGACAAAACATTAACTATTAATAGCATCTTTCCACATCATTAGGGCTACAGCGAACAATTAGGCTTTCTCATTTGTCTCTTTTTAGTTATACATGTAAGTCTATACAGAGAAGTTCCCAGTTTAGGAAACTCAGACTTGTAAACTACTTGGAAATCTTTGAGGCAAGTATAGGAGCTGCAACAAAGGATGGAAACTGCTGAAGATTTAAGTGAAAAGAGGAGTTTGATAACATCTTGAAGACAGCCAGGATCACAAAAGCATTCAATACTTTTGATTAACAAGGGCAGCTGTAGGTCATTTGAGGTCTTCATGGAAATAACTTCGAAGTGCAGCTACTTACAGAGCAAATTGCACCAAACAGCACAGGAGATTTCTCATTTCATGGTATTTGAAACAGATAAAGAAAACAAGTTCAACATAAGCATTTCAAACAGTGCTTGCTGATTTAAATACCCTATGGACACACAAATCTCCATCAAGAAGGGTTTGCTTATTATCTAAGCATAAATCTGTAACCAAACTGGTTTAAACGAGGTTTTTTCCACATCATATTTACAAGGTCTCACTCATGGCAACTCTTTCTCTTCTGGAAAAAATACATTTGAGGTGAGTTGCCCAAGAATGTAGATACTGCAAAGCATACAATGCTAGAGGTAAGGTATATGCCATTCCATCTTCTTTTAATCAGCTATAGAGTGAAAAGCAAGAGACAGTAACAATACCAAACTGCCAAAGCAGGAACAGATGGACAAGGAAGATACATTAATTCTGCCTCTATTACAATTCTTCCCATTACAATTAACAGATTGCCAAAATAAGCACCCACTACAAGGGAGTTTTCAAAAGGCTGTTAAATACTTCAGAGAACTGCCAGCCTCATCTCACTCATGCACTCAAACACTTTGATCAATAACACTATGGACAGGATTCACACAGCATTTCAGAAGATGGCTTTAATACCACTTCCTATTAAAAGTCCCTCTTCCATATGAGGGTCACTGCATCTCCTCGGATCAGGGACAGAATTTTATCTGGCATATTTTAAAATATGGCAAATCTTTAATATTTAAATCTAATGTTTAATATTAATATTTAATCCCTGGGGCTTGGGTTAGAGATTTTAAAAGGAAGCTCTCTGCTCTGGTAAAGCCCTCTGATTATTACCCCTTGTTAGTTATCAGGGTCAGTAATGATGAGGTTGCAGAGAGAAGCCCGAAGGCAATTAAGGAGGACTTTCAGGCATTGGGGTGACTACTTGAAGGCTCAGGTGCACAGGTGGTGTTCTTATCAATCCCTCAAAAGGTAGGGAAAAACACAGAAAGTGGGTGGAAAACACACCTGATTAACACGCGGCTCAGAGACTGGTGCCACCACTGGAATTTTGGGTTCTTTGATAACAGGGAAGTTTATATGGCACCAGGTCTGCTGGCAGCAGATGGATTACATCTGTCTCAGAGGGGAAAAAGGATCCTCGCACAGGAGTTGGCAGAGCTTGTTGAAAGGGCTTTAAACTAGGCTCGAAGGGAGAAGGGGATAAAACCAGGCTCACTAGAGATGAGCCTAAGGACAGCCTTCAATCTGCTGTCCTACTCAAGGTAATTAACAGTGGCACGGTGAACAATAGTAGCATAGGGATCACTTACATGTTAGTAAGCATGGAAATGGCTGAGAAACTAGAACTGAAAGGGGAAGGAAATATAACCTGGCCCACCACTAATGAGACTAGGGGTAAAGGACAAAAGATGGGGGTGAAATCGTTAGCCCAGATCAAGTACATCTACACTAATGCACATAGCATGGGCAACAAGCAGGATGAGCCGGAGGCCATTGTGCAGCAGGACAATTATGAAGTAGCTGCCACCACAGAAACATGGTGGGATGACTGTCATGACTGGAATGCTGTGATGAATGGATATAAGCTCTTCAGGAGGGATAAACAAGGAAGGAGAGGCAGGGGTGTGGCCCTGTATGTTAGGGAGTGTTTTGAGTGTATAGAACTTGATTTTGGTGATGATAATATTGAGTGTTTATGGGTAAGGATGAAAAGGAAGGCAAATAAGGGAGATCTGTGCTGGGAGTCTGCTATAGACCACCCAACCAAGAGGAGCAGGCAGATGAAATATTCTATAAACAGCTGGCTGAAGTCTTGCAGTCACCACCCCTTGTTCTGGCTGGGGACTTCAACGCACCAAACATCTACTGAAAATATAACACAGCAGACAGGCTAGGTTTCTTGAGTGTATGGAAGATAATTTCCTGACACAATTGGTAGATGAGCCTACCAGGGAAGGTGCCTTGCTTGACCTCCTGTTCACAAATAGAGAAGAACTAGTGGGAGATGTGGTGGTTGGAGGCTGTCTTGGGCTTAGTGATCATGAATTGGTTTACATCACTAAGAACTGAGAATTTAAGAGAGGTATTAGCAGAACCTCCACCTTGGATTTCCAGAGGGCAGACTTTGGACTGTTTAGAACACTGGTTGAGAGAGTCCCTTGGGATACAGTCCTGAAGGGTAAAGGAGTCCAGGAAGGCTGGACTCTCTTCAAAAAGGAAATCTTAAAGGCCTGGGAGAGAGCTATCCCCACGTGTCACAAGACTAAAGGGCAGGGGAAAAGATCAGCCTGGTTGAATAAGGAGCTTTTGATGGGACTTAGGAAGAACAGGAGGGTTTACCACCTCTGGAAGAAGGGCCAGGCAACTCAAGAAGAGTACAGAGATCTTATCAGGTTATACAGAGAGAAAAAATTAGGAAAGCAAAAGCCCAGCTGGAACTCAACTT
>VWZO01016925.1:657762-693095 GCA_013396975.1 Bucco capensis
ATGTTGTCTACTTGGACTTTGGTAAGGCCTTTGACACAGTCTCCCACAGCATTCTCCTAAAGAAACTGGCAGATCATGGTATAGACAAACGTACTCTTCACTGGGTTAAAAACTGGCTGAATGGCCATTCTCAGAGTTGTGATTAATGGTGTGAAGTCTAGGTGGCTGCCAGTCACCAGTGGTGTCCTTCAGGGCTCAGTTTTGGGGCCAGTCTTGTTTGGCATCTTTATTGATGACCTGCATGTGGGGATTGAGAGCACCCTCAGTAAGTTTGCAGACAACACCAAATTGTGTGGGAGTCTTGATCTGCTGGAGGGCAGAGAGGCTCTGCAGAGGGACTTAGACAGGTTGGATCGATGGGCCGAGGCCAATTGTTTGAGGTTCAACAAGGCCAAGTACCATGGTCTGCACTTTGGGCACAACAACCCCAGGCAATGCTACAAGCTTGGGGATGAGTGGCTGGAAAGCTGCCCAGCAGAAAAGGACCTGGGGCTGCTGGTGGANTGTTTTGTTTTTTTTTCTTTTCTTTTTGGTTAGACTCTGATCAGACAGGTCATTTCCAGCCATGAATATTCTGTGATTCTGTATAATTCTGAATTAATATTTTAAATAAAATATTTAGAATATTTAAAGTAAACTAACAAACAAAAAGCCACATCGGTCAGTTCCAAATAAACTTTTTCACTATTCTTATACCAAGTGTAAGAAAAAGGAATTTCTCAGAAGCAGGATGCACATAGCTATTACAGACCAGGAAACTTACAACCTCTGAACAACTAGGATAAACTGTTTGGCTTCTGAGCATAAACTAAGCTCAGAAAAAGCAAGAGACATACTACAAGTGTCACAAAGAAACTGTGTCCTGAAGACCAGTGCCTCCTCCAATGTATCAACTGACCCAATTACATGAATTCTGCCCACCTACAGAATTAGTATCAGGTGTGGGGTAAATACCTTCCTTTATTTAAAGTCAGGTGGCCACAATCAACTTCAACTCATACAGCCCATTTCTGGTTTGAAATACCCACTTCACAATCACAAATATATTTAACATATAAATCACAAATATATTTAATAGTGAAGCTTAAAATTAATTTAGAGCAAATCTCAAACATTAATGGATCCAGCATTCACAGTCCCCAATTATTTTAGTGTATTTATTAAAAGAAGCAGAGAGAAACATTTCAACCAACAGCAAACAACTGCAGACACGTGTCCAGCTAGACATGGCTTTAAAGACAAGTATTAAGTCTTTGGCAACATTTGTAACCAAAAAAATGCCAGATAATACCTCTAACAACTGAGTAATTCTTCCTTAAGACCCAGGCTATTTGACCATATGTTGAAGTAACCAACAGAAATTTGAGTTCTGGCAGTGTCCCTAAGCAGAAAAATATAATAATTACACCAGAACTTACTCAAAGGGAGGTCTAAAAAGCCATGCAAATCCTATCATTATGCAGACATTATCCAATTTATTTTTAGAGATTATACCAATCATTAGGAATCCCTTTCACTGATTTCTACAGATGGAATTTTTCCCTGCTTTCCCTACAATTAAACAAATTAAGCAGTATTTAATTAGCAACTTTATCAATTGCAGAAGAATATATTTATTAGCTAAATTAATCTTTAGAGAAGAGATGCTACTGATTTCTTTCAGCACCTCTTCCCAACACATTACCTTGTGTCACAAGCCTCTGACGTAAGAGCTTATAGTCTGTAAAATAAAAACAAATTTATGCATACAATATCTTCATCTCATAAGAGCAAAAAACAACATGGACATTCATAAGAGGATTCATTACAGCCATTAGCATTTGTATAAGGATATCCTTTAATGAAATGGATAAAGCAGTGTAAAGATGACACACTGTCCTGATCTCCTCCTCAAAAAAGATGATCAAGTATCAGCAGCACTGCATTTGCCCTAGGTTCCAACGGATTCTGACCAATGCAGGTTTTAGGTATCCACTTCAGTATGTCACTTAGACATGATTTACATACACAGGCAAAATGATTTTTTACGTAACTATTATGATCTTCTAAAGAAAATGTGGGTTTAAAACACTAAACATTCATCCCTTGTCTCTTTGAACAGCCATTTCACAAGCTGAAGACCAAGAAAGAAGCAACCTTTCTTCCGGCACTTATACATTTTTCTACTTCCTCCAGATCTTGCTTGTTCCTTCCAGTTCTGCAGCTACAACCTGCTTCTGAAGGCCTCACACTGCTCTTTCATCTGCTTGACTTGGCATTTGCTTCCTTATCACACACAAAGGACAGAGGACAGGCAATTAAGGAATTTTATCCTCTGTCAGAAAAGAGGGACAAGAAAAGACAGTTTTTCAAGAAAAACTGTCACAAACCAGTACTGACTGGATAAGCAGTACCATCTTGACATTAGACCAACAGCATCTAATAGACCAAGAACATTTTGATTTGGCAACAGATATTTCAGTCTTGTGTCTTATTTAAAGATACCTTAATTAGCATATTCTTCTTAACTGAACAAGCTGATGACATGATTGCCCTGTTTGTTAAAAAGTTCACAGTACATTCCTAAGACACAAACCAAGCCTGCCAGGAAGGTCAGGGAGGGTCAAACTGGTATTCCTAACATTTCAACAGGAGGGGGGAAGGAGACAAACCCATTAAAAACTATGGAGAAATAGTAATTCAAAGACATCTCAACTTAAAACCTTCCTATTTTGACTAACACAGTTAGCAGAAGACTGATTATTTTCCACCTGAAAGATAAAAACATTCTATTGAGATAATTTTATTTTCTCAGACTTTGTGAATATTAATAAGCCTATTATTTTATTGCTATTGTAGTATTTGATGCAAACAGCAATTTAAAAAGCCATCTACCACATGTATATCATACAGCTGTAGTCCAGTGATCTCAGTACTAGCTGTACTTTCCTACCCTAAAAACAGTCTTAAAAAGTAGAAAACATTATGCAGTGTTTTGGAAGTGTAACAGGAGTAATTTCTATTTTAGAGCATAAACCAAGAAATAAAACATACTCGACTGTTCTACTTAGAATACACCTCAGTACACTTTTTTTTCTTACTTGGTAATAACAGCTTTTTCTGTTTCATTTCAATGCAGCTTTATACTTACACAGTTTTCCTCCTACTTCATGCATCAGCATTTCTGATTATCTCAAGACAATTTATCTGTAAGCTACAAAACATTGCTTTATGTTTTCAAGCCAGCAAAAGACCAAGAACCCTTTCCTTCCTTACAAAATGACTAGAACCCAAAGGCATCTTCAGATTGAATTAGGCATTGCTAATTTTTAAATCCGAGTTTCATAGTTATTACAGTAACATGCCAGCTCAAAAAAAAGGGCAGATTTAATTCAAAACAAACAGAAACAACTCAAGCACACCAAGACGTGCCTCAAAAGTTGTAGGTTAACTGCCCTTTGTTATTCTACTACCTTCCCAGCACACAAAGGCCACACTAACCTGATCAGAGCCACCAAGCAGTTGGGTGTGGCAAAAAGGATACAAAAAGGCAAAGCCACCAAAAACCAGGCAAGCGGCAAAGCATCCACGGAATTCGAACATGGGAACCCCCATGGGATAGAAATGGGGATTTTCCCATGGGAATTCCCATTTTCTAGCACGGGAAAAGTGGTTTGCAGTGTTAGAAGAATGGCAGCTGTATGCCTTCTGCTAAGTAGCCAAGCTCCCACACAAAGTGCTCTCCAAAATCCTCATCCTCCCCACCCTGGGCACTGGAGGAGGAATGAAAAAATGAAAACATCCTCATAATACACCAACCAGAAAGCTATACTAGAAAAACACATCAAAAATTACTGAAATTAATACAAGATGCATCAGCAAGCCACTTGAAAATCATATTTTCCCAATCAAAGTTTTCCCTTCGGATGGTCTTTTCATCATGCCAATTGCCAACAGCCACAGCTTTTTTCCTCTCCTCACAAGCTGCAAAGATGAGTATCTTGAGCTTGGGCCTTTTGTATTCCAACAATCACCCACTGCTGACATCTGTGGATTAGCTCTTGCAACAGGACTTGACACTTTCCTAGCAACTTTATACCAGTCAGCAGGAGAGACCACTGTCTGGAAGGCTTAAATGCTGTCCTCAACTTCTAGGAGTACTGCCCTAATTAGTGGCCATAAAAAACATCCAGTGCTCACCAGTGGCATCTCACTTCATAGACATGCTGCAAATTTCCTTAAGTATAGTTAGGCAGGAAGGGGAAGAAAGTGCAACCAACCAGTAGTTCTTCACTATCTCCTAACCTGTGGTTTGTAGCATTTCATCTCCAAGGGGGAAACTCCCAATGCAATTCAAAACTTCCCTGAGGGCAACATCATCATATGGTAGGTGGAAGCTGTGTGGTTTTATCCTGGAAAGCATGTCAAAGGATATACACACACAAAGCAAGTATACTACCAAACTTGGCAGGACTACCCTTCCACAAACTCCTGGTTAACAGAAGAAATAGAAGAGTTTCTAAAGCCAAACAGCTATCAGCTGAATTACAGAAGCAAGTCCCACTGTGCTACATGCACATAAATATAATCAAATAAACAAAACGATCCCTGTTGAGGTCACTTAAATGAGAAAACAATATGAAAGTGAATATACTAGCTTTACTAGCCAAATGGTGGGTTACTCTCCTCCCCATATGTCTCTACAATGGAAACTGTTTGTGCAACAGAAAAAAATACATTCTACCTTTGATATGCCAGGGTTATGGCCACCTCCCTTATAAATTTTACTGATCACATTTGGGAAGATGAATAAACACTGAAGACCAGTGGGAATATATTTTAACAAATGAAGGGTACAAATGAAAGTCACTAGTGGGAGTATTGGACAGCCTTTTTTTTTCCACGTCATGCTGCATTTCATCCTTAAAATTCAAACAACTCCTCTGTAAAAGTCTATGCATACAGAGCAGCACACCAGAAAACTCAGCAACACAGAAAAAATCTGAAGAGCATATACACTGCTTTAGAATTTGTATCAAATGCAAATTACAGGATCCGCATACCCCCACACTCTACAGAGGGAGCAGAAGCAGGTATAGATTGTTCCATTTAACCACCACCTACTGCAGCTGAGGTCAGCATGGTGAGGGTGAACTCCAATACACAATGGTTTGTGTGCTCCTGGTACAGCTTGGGGCATCCCTGCTGACCTCTCCTTCACACTGTCTGGCACATATACTGTTCATGAAAGCTCCCCTCAACACTGATGAATTAAAACCAAGACCTGTAAAACTAAACAGAAAAACCTAGCTAATTAATAATACACTGTATGTATTTAGGTAATAAAAGATTTTAGTAGTAATCTCTCAAGAATTGTAGGTTTTGCTACCCACACAACAGCAAGTAGCATAAAAAAAAAAAGGAAGTGTCCAGGAGAGCGTAAATTTTACTGCAGTCCTCTTGCTCGTTTTCTCCTCCAGCAAATACTTACATGAGCTCTAAAGAAGCTAGGCTGCTGACACACAGCCAGAGACTTGCATTACATGTAATTACATCACAGTTTCTTACAACAACTATACTAAATACTTCTAATAGTAATTACAAAGATTTACTTTTCAAAACATCTCCAGATACATAAATACTAAGTAGTCCATACATTTTCTCTCCTCTGTTATACTGACAAAAAGCAGCACCATAGCCTATTGTTGCAGACAAAAGAATCCCTACAAGTCTTTTCAAGAGGCAATACTACTTTATTCTTCTCTTGGAAAGAGAATTCCAAAGTTTTGTGCCTCAAATCCTCACCAAATCAAAGCCTTAGATTTTAAGTGTTAAGAGAAAAATATTTTTAAATTTTCTAGATTGTGATCTGCAATTCCTTGGTTATACCTTAAACTCATACAACAGAGCTCAAAGTAAATCGAAGCATAACTCTCTTCTGAAGAGAGTTCCAGACACATGGCTATCCATGTCACAGTCACTGTCACTGGTTGTAGGCATCATATCAACTCTGCCAATTTTACAACAAAAGTGAAAGTTCAGTAATTTGAACTTAAGTTAAATATTTTGACTCGGCTTTAACATCAACTGCTAGGCACAAAACTAAAAAATAGTTGATGTTTAAACAGATACTTAACATGCTTTAAAACTAAGTACTCCTGTATCTGAGAGGACTAACCTACTCATGACTAGATGTTTTCACTGAAACAATTTTTCTCATCTAGTAGTTTCAAGTACTTAAGGCATAGCCTCTAATATTCCAGCCCATCATTAGATTAGCATTATCTGTTACACCACCTTGCCTTTGGAAGCCAGGCCTCCCAGAGATGCCAGTCCTACCTTCAGATCTCTAAATTAATCATCACTGACAAAGTACAGTAACTCTTTGACACCACTTCTCAGCTACACTATCCAATTCTCACACAGTTAGGTCTCTTCTACTCTACTGAAGCAGAAATATTTCAAGAATTACTATGGGTTTTGCCTTATCCTTCAGGGGTCAGGACAGAAAAAACAGCTCTAGAGATAAACACTTTTATCACTACTTCTCAAACCGACAATACTGGATTGATCCTATTTCTTCCATTCTGTTTCAAACTCTCTAGAGCTCTACTCAAAGAGCCTGCCTAGAAAAGAAAATTCTGGTCACCCATTATATAGGATCTCTCCTCTTAAGTCTGTTGCAAGCTTCTGTCATCATCTGTCCTCCAAATGGTGGAAATTTAAAAAAAAAAAACAACTCCTCGGTGCATTGCTACATAGAGCTACCAGAAAAACAAACAAGTGGGCTTCATGAAAGACAACAGCACAGCTAACCATAAAATCCCCTCATATAAACAATAATAATAAATAAAATGTGCAGTAAACAGTCCCCCGTCCCCCCAAAAAACTTAAAACTCATGTTTTAAAGGCCTTTTTTGTTACTGATACAGGAGCCTTTTTAATTAAGTCTTGAGTATCGTGCCCACTCATAGCATGACATCAAGTTCTATTACTGAAATCCTGCATCTTTAAAACATATACAACATACCCATGACTACTGTTATGGATAACAGTAAGATAAGAATACACCACGTCCTGGATAAGAATACACCATCATGCTAATAAAGCACTTTGATTTGTTCTATTACTGTTTTAATGGCCTCAAGTTAGCTATTGTTTTGAACTAAGCAAAAGCAGAGCTAAGGCACAATCGTAATCCGCATGCAACACATTAGTCATGCCGGGTCAGCTCCTGAAGCAGAGCTTACAAAAAGGCACTCCAGCAGCACTAGCAATTGCTCAGGAGGAGCGGCACGCCCTCCACTACAGCAGTTTTGAACTCCGGAGTACCCCTACATTAAGGAGTAACCCTCTCAGACAAGCCCCCAGATGACAGCTATGGTTAGCTGCGCCCATCCAGGAGGCACATACAGATCGCGAGTTGGACATCATTCTCCCAGTACTGCCACACCTACAGCAGCGAGCAGCCCGAACGCCTTTTGTTGCTGCCGTACATACTTCGCTAGTTGACATTCCCTCTTGAAGCTTAAGGTTCATTGTCTGCAGCCGGAGAGCAGTTCCCCACAAAGGGCTGTTGGCCGCAGGGCTGGCCTCTTTGCCAGGCCTGCAGAGACGCCCATCCTCTCACCTTTCGCCTGCCTCCCTGAGGAAAGCAGGCAGCGCTGCTTCTTCATTCCTCTCTTTTGCCTCTCCCAGAGAGGTGATTTGTTTAAAATGAGTCAGATGAAAAGCATCGGTATGTCCCTCCTCCCCCGCACTCCCGGGGCCGCAGTGGGTGCTCGTCGCAGGGCTGACCGGCCGGCCTTCTCCCCCGCCCAGCCCTCTGGGTGAACAGACCGGCGGGGGAACCCTGCACAGGACAATGCGATAACGGGGCCGGGAAAAGAGGGCAGGTTTGGGACTGGGCGACGAACCGCCCAGACCCCCGTAGGTGTCCTGTAGGGCGGCGGCGGCCGATACTACCGGCTCTGCCCTACCCCCACCCCTCCCGCGACGCGGCCGTTGCCAGGCGGCAGCCTCATCCCCGGGCGGCCCATGTGCGAGGCGGCGGCCGGGGCGGCGCTTCCCCCCTCCCGCCATGAGCATAACAGAGAGGGGAGGAGGAAGGAGAGGAAGCGAAATATAATAAAACAAAATTTCAAAAGGGGGGTGGGGAGCCCTTTTTCCCACAGGAGCTGCGTCGGGGCCACGGGGAGCGGGAGCCGCACCCCCGCCTGAGAGGAGGGAGTGATGCCGCAGGAGGCGGCCGAGGGCCGGCAGACAAAGGGAGCCCTCCCGGCAGGGCAGCAAGAACCGGAGCGATTCGGGCCATGGTGCCCGGCTGCGAGGACCACTGCCCCTCACCCTCCCCAGCCCCAAGAGGGAGGCACTCACCAGCCGAGCCGGAGGACGACGCTCTTCTCCGGGGGCCGACGGCAGGCTCGGGCGGCTGGGGCTGAGAGGGCCGGTCGGTTGTCGAGGGCTGCTCCTGCGCTGGGGATGGTGTGGTAGCGGAGGAAGAGGAGGAGGACACGGCTCTCGGGGGACTCCAGCCGGACTGCGGTGGCTCTGGAGCGGCGGGGCGGGGCGGCTCCGCTGGGCCGCCGAGGTCCAGCAGCTGCGGCGGCCGCTCCTGCAGATCTGCCACGGGGGCGGGAGCCGCGGCGGGCTTCCTCTCCATCACCTCCAGTTGCTCGTCGAAGTCTTCGTCCTCGTCCTCCTCTTCCTCCTCTCCGTCCTCCTCCTTCTGGTCGTCAACCACAAACTGGTAGTTGAACTGGGGCTGCTGCGGGCGCGCTGGCCCGGAGGAGGAGACCAAGGGTGACTGGTCCAACTCGTCCATGGTGCCTGGAGCTGATGGAACAATGAGTGCGCGGCGCTGGGGCTGTGCCTCTACCGGCTGCGAGGGGGGAGGAGGGAGGAAAGGGAGGACGGGCGGGCAAGCTGCACTGCCGCTACAAGACCCAGACTCCACGCCCTGTTGAGTCACCGGTGGGGGAAGCAGTTCGGGCGCGCGCGCGCCCGACGGCACTGCACTGCCCCGCCTCGCCCCACCCGCTACTGTACTCTGAATGACGGAGGCAACGGCCATTAAGAAGAGGAGGAGGGGCATGGGTCTGCCAATGAGATGCAGCGCTAGGTGCTGCCGCCTCATGGATATGTAGCACCGAGGCGTGAGATGCGAAACGGAGATGGAGAAGTCGGGTAAAGTTCAGTGCGGAGAATGCGGGGCGGGGCAAGGCGGGACGGGGGCCGCGGCCGCGGCGAGGAGCGGGACCAGGCCGGACAGGTAGCACCTGCCTACGGGCCAGGGAGCCCATGGCGGGGGCGGTGCTGGGTGGAGCCTCTTGTGTTAATAGAGCGGAGCAGGGTCCCTTCTATCTCGGTCCGCGGGCCGGGCGCAGGCAGGAGGGTGACAGACATCTTGTGAGTGCGTGTCGTGATTCATCACTTTTCTCTACTGGAGTAGTGTTTGGTTGGGGTTTTTTTGGGTTGGTTTTTTTTTTTTTAAACAGCGGCCAGAAACCTTTACGTTTTCCTTAAAAAAGGCAAGGGTATCACAGGGCTCCTCGAGGACCCGCCCTTCAAGGCATCGATTGACCGTAACCCGTTTTCTCTCACCCTGGATGTGACGGGAGTGTCCCGGAGCATACCGGGCGGGTTCGCAGCGTGGGGCCGGGAGTGGGGGAGGTTCCCTCCCCATCCCCCTCCTTCTGGGGCATCGCGCACGCAGGAACATCACCTCCGGAGTGGAGAGAGGAGCCAGTTCCGAGGGGAATGGAAGTTTTAACCAAACACGATGCAAAAAACCTTACTGTGTCTGAAAAAAAAAACCACACAACCAAAACAAACAAAAAACAAAGGGAGAGGAGACATTTTCAGAAGGGGCAAATTTGTTTAATCACGCGTAGCAGTTTAAGTCAGCCATCTGAACAGATCTGTCTCTTTAAAACCTGGATTTGAATTATGCAGCTTGTACGGGAAGAAATGGCAGCATGTTCACAAAGGAAAAATCGAGTCTAGGTCTATGTTAGGCTCTGATGTTGTCTCTTGCTTTCTGCTCAGAGATGAATCATTGGCCAAATCCCTTAGGGTAACAATTTAACTAAAACGGCGTATATTTGGATGCAATTTCCACCCATACAGCTACCACAATCAGACCAAAAGGATTTATAATTCTATATTTAATACTATTCCAATATTATTAGGGATGTTTAAACTACAAATGATTTATGCTCCCACATGTGCCTGGATAAAGAGAGTAAATTCATGGAAACATCAGAGCAAGCAAACTCTGAGTACAGTGAAACACAAGAACTTAAGGCAAAACCAACAACTCCCCTATTGCTTTCATGTAGGAAGCAGTGTACGCAGGGATGGATATTCAGGTGAGAGGTCCCACTAAACAGAAAGACTAATGCCCTGTGATGCGTCAGAAGTTTCCAAGCAGGCTGTTTAGCATATCCAAATGCATGGAGGTGGTTAGAGGAAAGCTGCATTTCACACTGCAGAGGGAAGAGTTTCCAGCGTGAAACTGGGGTTAGACCTTCAGCATTCAGTCCCTTGGGCCCCAGCACCAAGTCCTCACTTGTCTCAGAAAAACATAATCAAATTCTTTGCATGAACTGTCTGAACCCAAATTTTTGAGTGTGGTGTGAGTTGCTGCTGCAGTTCGTATTGGGAAGGCTACTCTAAAAGATCTCATTTTCTAAATAACTAGGGACCTCCTTCTAATTTCCAGTCTTAACTTGCTCAAGGCCAATGTACATCCTTTTCCCAATTTTCATTTAGATTGTTCTTTTCTCGGAATTTAAATTTCTAACCTGCTTAAAAGAATACACTTTTTCTAGCCCTCACTTTCTTAAGCCAAAGCTAGAGAAGCTCTGCTGTTGCTTTTTCCCTTGCTTCTCCAAGTAGCCTTTCCCTGCACCTGATCCCTGCTCAGTTCAGGCACAGAAGAAGATACAGAGACATCAATATTCCCAATCTTAATGAGAACTGACTAGAAAGAATGTGAAAAGTATTTTTATAAATACAATGAAGGCAACACTGTTATCCCACTGGAGATAAAAATTTCACAGCAGGTGAATAAGCACTAAACAACCTGTGAGGTCTTTAGACTTTATTCTTTTCCCCTAAGATTTTGTATCTTCTATTGAAAAATTATCTGTGTATATTTTCAAGTCAGCCCTTTTTACAATGATAAAAGGGATGTTACAGTGGCAGCAGGATGGATGGATTAAATGCCAGGTACTGTAAAATATAAAATATGGAAGTTCTGGCTAGCTTCTGTTCCTAGTTTTACTGTTACATCTCCATTGCTGCCAGTGGACTACACATGCATGAATAAAGACAGAACAGGCTCAGTGGCTCCCATCATCCTTACTGAAATCTACTTCACACCAGAGTGTAACCCAACAGTCAGCTCAGTCAGCTTAGGTATCAACCTATTTTTCACGTCTCTTGGTTAAACAAGAAAATGGAATTTTAACATTCCATTGAAAATATAAGGGACAAGGTACTTTTTTAATATGTGTAAAATTCTGAGTACAGACACAGCGCTGAAATTAATTTTAACATACCTAATTGCAGTGATTTTTGGTCATCCGCAAGTAGGAAAAATCTATATATAATTTGACTGATTTTATCAGAATGCTTGAAAGAGAATCCATCATCAGTTAAAGACAAGTGAAAGGGTTTCTTATTTAGAGAAAGGAAGTGACTAAAGGTCTTGGAGAGAAACAGGAAGGGAGTTCCAGATAGCCCAAGCAAGTCAAATTAACAAGCAAGAGGAAAATACAGCTCTCTAGTTATGAAACTATACTGCAAAACACCCTTTCTTTAGCTCTTTAGAAGATGGTTTTACAATTGTTACATGAAGATTGTCAACAATTTGGAGTAGTTTGCCGATATTCAGCAAGTTAATTTACATAGTTTTCATGAGCTGTTCTTATGTATGAACTTAGGAAGAAAAGCATTCAGTACATGAAAGAGAAACACCAGTGAGTGTGTTTCTGAATTTCCACAGCAGTGCTGACAGTCTATGAACTGGTTGGATTTTTTTCTGTCCACTGTGACCTTCTGCTTGATCTTACACAGGAGTAATATGATATCACAGCATATCATAAGCTAGGAAAATAATTGTGATGGGACAAATTTAGTATTATCACCTCACAGTGGGATCAAACAGAAAAAAACAATTGGTCTCAGATAGCAATTTTTAAAGATGGAGTTAAAATTGCAAGGAGTGTTGGATTTCTGTCCTGCCTTTTGAGCTCAAAGTACAGTTCTCTAGGTTTCAGGCATCACAGAATCACAGAACAGCTACAGCTGGAAGAGACTCTGAAGATCATCTAGTCCAGCCTTTGTCCCAGGCCTATCAACCTGCTAAATGATGCCCCCCAATGCAACATCTACCCATCTCTTAAACACCTCCAGGGATGGTGACTCAACCACCTCCCTGGGCAGCCTGTTCCAATGGCTGACAACCCTTTCAGGAAAGAAATTCTTCCTCATATCTAACCTCAACCTCCTGTGGCACAATTTGCATCCATCATGTCTTTATCTCTGGAAGGATAAAACACTGTGATTCTCTTGTCTTCAAATTATGCCTGTACTATGATGCCTTGAGTATCAAGTATATTTATCTAGAAGGTTTGTCTTCATTTGAACACCTGTTGTGCTTCTTTTCTAGATCAGTAGTGGGATATTTCCACAAAATCATTGCTTAGTTTATTCATACAAATGCAGCATATGGAGGGTAAAAGTGTTAAAGCAATTATTATACAGAGGGACTACCATCTCGTGATGGTAACTAAGTCAGCTTATATTAGGCTCTTCTATGGGGCCTGCCTTTCAGTCTGGTCCTCTGCAATAATTAACATTTTCTTGACTGCAGCTTTTTAAACCTTTTATGTTCTTTAGTGTTCCAGTCACTTCCTATTCTGGAATTGTTTCTAATATCCCATAGGTTGACTTGGAGCCAATTTTTTCCTTTTTTTTTTTAATCCTCTCAACATTACCTTTATCTATCAAAACAATCCATTTCAACAGTAAATGTCCTAATAATCATGTCAATGTACAGTATTCTGATTCAGATCTGTTACAAAACATTCTTTAAAGCTAACTTCCATCAGCCCGCTGGGTGCTGAGCCAGTTCATTCTTATAAATGACAGTGGTTTAAGGACAGCTCTAAATGACACCAACTTCCACGACTGCAAAGTTGCCATTAGCTGTAGCTTTAAATTCCAACATCCAGGTAATTTATTCCTAGGGCACAACTTGTTTTGTTGAAGCTTTTATTCAAAGGAACCAAAGCTGATGCATAACATTAAAAATGATGTTATAACAGTGAACAAGAATCTGTTTGCTCACCATTCAAAAAGTGAATCAAAGCAACAACAGTGCTCTTCAGGAAATGAGACTATGATATAAGAAATTCGCCTCACTAAAACTGCACAAGAATCCACTGTCAATTGGATTTGGATCTGACTGCTCTTTGCCTTGAAAGAGCTATTAGGTCTTAAAAGACAATACACAGTTAAAATGCCAATTTTATGTCTTACTGACACAGAGGACCGTAAGCAGTGGGGTCCTTCCTCACCCAAAGAACATGTTGCTTACACTGAAGAGAGACGAGACTTCAGTGCAAAAACCTTGAACGGTTCCTGTAGCACTTCCATGTTCCTGGAGAGCCTCCTATCTAAATACTGACCCCAGCAAAGGCTGCTTAACTTGCAGGACTAAGAAGCTGCCAACAAGCAGATAGTGTGGATTTAAAGTAAATATCTTGAAGTCCTTTCCTCTCTGCGCAGTCAGGAGGCTGAGGGTTGGACACTCTGAGGAACCATGCAGTCAATCAGAAAAGTCTTTAAGTGAAAATAAAGACTAACAACTCAGCTTTCATTATTACAGTGATGAGATATATTAACAACAAAATTGAATCAAATGTGTCCATTCACACATTAATAACAGTGTATTAGGAAAACAAAGCCATGGGAATGTGGCAGAATGCTGTAGACTAGGTAATTGTTAACACTTCTTTCTAAATTCATTAAGTCATAGTAGAAAATTTAAACCTTCTGAGGCTCTCTGTGAGCATTCCTAAAATTTTTGAAGGAACTAGAATGAATGGTGAAAATTTTTCAAACTACCCAGAATACAGGTAATTTCCCACTTTAAATTTATTACTATTCTTCAGTTCCTCATACTTTAAAGAAATACAATTTAATTACTCACCAGTTTGGCTATAATACACTCTTGAGGAACATAAGGACCACAAGCTTCATTTGACCTAGACAAAAAAACCCAATTCTCTATTAATGCCTCTTTCAAATAGATTGAGGTAATAGCATAACTACTTTTTCTAATTCATGTTCTCCCCTCCTAATTTTCTTTTAAACATGAATGCTTAAAATCAAGTGTAGATCTCAGCATCCTTAAATCTATAATCATGGGACATGATTATATTATAAATACAAACTTTTTAGCCAAAATACTTAGCTTTTTGGGTTTTTTGATAGTTTTATTGCAGTTCTGCTCTGTTCCGTGTGAACATCCCACAACTGTAAAAGTAATGAACAAGGAATGTTTGTTCCCCGTGTGCCTGGGAGTTCCATGGAGGGAAGAATATCCATTGATACCCAGTACCTTTTGGGTCATTTGGACTGACATACTTGTAACATTCAATTCCTAGGGAGTGAAGAAAGGAGGATCTACTCATTACATCACAAATTAGAGCATGGACAGAACAGTTTTACAAGTTACAGGTGTAGATCTAGAGCAGGAACAGAATTTTGATGGTATGTTCCAGGCTCAGACTATCTAACCCCTCTCTTAGTCAGGAGTGCTTAGCCTCTGATTTCTTGGATGTACAAGTGACTGAACTGAATTAACTGAACAAGCCAATTGAGGAAATTATGTTCCCTCCATAGTCAAGGGAAGATGCAGACAGCAAGAACTGACCCAGAAGCTCCACCATCCTGATTCCAGATGCTGAGCTAGTGATGCTACTAACCCAGTGCCTAGAAGTTACAACTCCAAGAATGAACTATCTGAAATCAAAAGTATTTCATCTACGTTATTTTAGTAGCTTTTTTAAAAACTTAAAAAATTAAATTTGTTTGCCTTTTAAAAGGAAAAGTGCATATAATTTCCTATTGTTTTCCCTTTCTAATAACTAATGGCATGAAACAAGGCTGCGTTCTTGCACCAACTCTTTTCACACTCTTTTTCAGCATGATGCTCCAAAGGGCCATGGCAGAATTTGATGACCAGGATGGTATCTACATTAGATATTGTACTGATGGAAGCCTATTTAACCTAAGGCAATTGAAGGCCCATACTAAGACTATAAACCATCTTGTCCGGGAGCTGCTTTATGCTGATGACGCTGCCCTTGTTGCCCAGACAGAAGTAGCTCTGCAGAGTTTAGTGTCTTGCTTTGCAGCTGCTGCTGAGTTTTTTGGGCTGGAAGTTAGTTTAAAGAAAACAGAAGTTTTACATCAACCTGCATCTCAGGAAGTTTTTCATCATCCTCATATCACCATTACCGATTCAGAGCTTAAACCAGTCCAACAGTTTAACTACCTAGGCAGCCTCATCTCCTCGGATGGTAAGATTGACGGAGAGATAGACAATAGGCTAGCAAAGGCTTATAGTGCTTTCAGAAAACTCTATAAAAGAGTCTGGCAAAATAAACACTTGAAGAAAAGTACAAAGNTTGTAAAAAGCGCTGAGGAAGAGCGTGGATGGAGCCCTCCCTGGATCTTCGTTTGCAAAGCCTAGCCATGATGATGATGATGATGATGCATATAATTTAAATGAGAAATAAATTTTTTGTCTTTTTCAGCACTGATATTTACCCACCTAGTAAAGAAACAGCCTTGTAGCCAACATTCAGGGTTATTTCCTTGGCTGCCAAATACGCCCAAGGAGTAACCAGATTGTAGTAGCAACATTTTCACCATTAATGCAGACCACGTTGATAGCATTGCTACTGGGACTATGCAACCTAAATAGACAGGCAAAGTTTGCACTGGAAACAACACTACTGATTTTAAATGGCTCACATTTGACAGGTTCCAGCCTGCCATCTTGTAGCACTTTGCTCACTTGTTCCTTGTAACTGCTTTTATCTGACTACAGCAGCTGGAGTCTTCACTTGAGTTATGGTGGTGGTTTGGGGTCACAGAGCATTTTTGACTTCCAAAGACAGAAGGTAGAGCAGTTTTGGAAGACACCACCAAGACTTTGACTGCTGCTGCTTTCTTTTGAACATTTAGGGAGCTCTTCCTTTTATCTGGGTCAGACAAAGATAGGACAGCTAAAAAAATTTTTGACATGACTACCCTGCTTTCTTGGTATCACATCAAGCTCATCATACACTGAAGTCCTTTATCTCCCTCACCTTTTCCCACATAAAGCACTCCAGCTTTTTAACACTTTGGACAACTTAATTTAACTATAGCAGTGCCAGAAGGATGTTAAATACCTGATAGTTTTGTAAAAATCAGCAGCTGGTTAAATTACAGAGAGCTAACAAACTCTGTTTTGGAGAGGGAGCTGCGAGAACTTTGTTGTTACCCATTCCATTTGGGAGCCATCAGTGAATATGTAGTTTTTACACATCTGTCTGTCTTTTACCCAAATGGCAAAACCAAAAAGGAGGATAAGAGACATGTGAGAATGACTGAAGATATTCCAGGATAGATATGCAAACATTATAAGACCTGAAGCTATAGGAAACCTGCATTTGCTAGTTTTACTGGTTTTGGAACTAGTTGCTCTCTGTTTTATAGAGAGATTTATTTTATGTGAGTCATGCCAGTGGAACTGTGGTGAAGACTACCTAGGTGGAGCCAAAGTTTTGGCAAGGATAGGATTAAAAAAGGAGATAAATATTGTAGGCTGAATTCTCTCTGATCTATCCTGTGAAAAGGAGCAGAAACAAAAGGAGAAAGATCTTGAAAAAAACGGCACACGGAAAAGAAGTTACATAGGGCTACTTTATTCCCCAGAGAAATCCAAGGCTTTTAAGACTTTCTAGGGCATGATGTGTGGCATGTATCACTTATCCTAAGCTATTTTCAAATGCATTTTTTTCAGTGCAAATACAGTTTTCACTCTTCTCATTGTATGTGAGAAAACCTAAAGTTTCAGTAAAACCAGACTACTTGAATACCATAAAACATATGCTCAAAGTACTACTTGAGCACAGGCTATTAGCTAAGAGTAACTGGGTTTGTTCCATCAGGTAGAATCAGCTTGCCAAACAGTGCAAGTTTTAATGTATGAGCCTGGAAATAAATATAACTTGACCATATCCTGGGTAAATTGAAAAATAAATCAGTTTGGCTTTAGAGGTAGCTAGCTATACATTATTTGTTTCTCATCCAAATCTTACCCACTTTAAGCTTTAGAAAATAAAATCAGAATTTAGAACTAGCAGTCTTTAAGATTTATCCAACTAAACTGATTCAACAGAGTTCTTGTAAATTTTTCATTGTACCATTGTAATATTGAGCATCTCTCTCTGATGGAGCACATTACAACCTTCCTGAAGCTAATATAGATTCTAAGGTAGCTAGATGAACTAAAATGCCTAATACAGATGAATTAAGATGGCAGGTGGTGTCTGCCCTCAGAAACTATTTCAGTCTCTATTTCTCTTTGCTGGCAATTTTTGATTTTACCTAATCTCTGTTCACTTAGATTTTTCGTGGGAATAATGACTTCCTTAAAATTTCTTTCTTTTCCTCTCTTTTCCCCCCCAAAAAAGTCACCTTGTGAATCAGTGTCAAATGACATCTGCTAAAAGAATAAAATCATATAATGCTTCAGTTGTGTAGTCTGCTGTAAAGCCAACCTCATTGTGAGATTACGAGCAGCTTTTTTATGCTACAGCATTAGAAATTAGACTATAATCTAGAGGAGGAAGTGCCATGCTTACCTCCTACTCTTGTCTTAGAGAAATCCTCAAATTCAGTCCCCTTTTAGACAAATTCTCTCACTAGATCATCACTATCAGCATACTGCTGCTCACCTGACCTGGTTTAGCCCTTCTTATGGCTCAAACTTTGTAGAGGTATTCAATAATTGTACTGAACTCTTTCTTTGAAGCAAAGTATCCTTTGTTCTTCTAAAAGACTATAATAAAAAGAAAGGTAAGATTCTAAGATGTGTATGCATTTTATATTAACTAAGCATAATACTTAATCAAAATTTGTATCCTGGCTTTTCTGTGAAGTGGGTGATGATTACTACTCTTGCAGACTCAGCCTCTCTGCCCTCAGAAGTAATTTATGTATCCCACTGTGGGATAAGAGGAAAGACAGCTGGGAGCAGACAAAAGGGTTGCTAAAATGGACCAGGCCTCCAGCTGCTGATCCACAGAATAGAAAGGTCAGCACTGGCAACTGGCACAGGCTAAACCTATTAACTTTAGTTCCCTCAGACTAAACCAACCCAGGACTGATTAGTTCTTACTGCTTCATATAGCATCCATCTAACTGCAACCAAATAAAGAGAAACATATTATTCCTAAAGTAGTACAAGATATCATCTTCCCTATTTTTCAGAAATAGCAAGTGCTATTTCAACTGTTTTAACAATGAAATCAGGTGTCCCCATATAAATATATAGTATATTTTATATTGGTTCATTTTTAGATCATTTTGTGGCAACTGAATGACATTTAAATTCTTACTGCATTCCTAATAATAGGTAATTTTCAAATACACTGTGTTAGTGATTTTGTTAGTGATTTTCCTCTCTGCCTGGAAATTTCAGTTCAAATTACGGATATTCCTTCAGCCTAAGTATTTATGCATTTATAGTTGTGTGTGGCATATATATGTATGTATATATAAATGCATATGCAAAATGTGACCCAAAAAAGCAAAATGTAATGTCTCTGGCCTGACCAGCACTTTGCCTTTAATTAGGCCCATGTTTACCCCATGGAGTGCTTTGGCTTCCTAGTCGGGGACGAAGGCTCGCTGCCTTACGCAATGTGTTGGCATGTTAAGTTGATTCCTCCTACACCCAGTTCACAAAACACAATACAACAGGTGGATGAAAGACATGTTGCCTGGGGATGTTTTGGAAAAATGAGGTAACTACAAACCAAAGAGGTCAGTGGAAAAAGAGCAATCAGTTTGCTACTTACCATTATTGGTAGGTGGATTTCTCTTGCAGATGTTTTTAGATCTGCTTGGATTTGAACAACAGATGTAGAGGCAAGCAATGAAATATATACATGCATTGAAGGAAAAAAAAGATTAATAAAATGATCTTCAGTGAGCTAAGAATAGTATCCCATAATACTAAATTTAGGTACATAAGCAGACTAGAATATAACAGATAGCATTATATATTATAGCTAATTGCACACACTTCTGTGAGTTCTCCTCAGCTGTAACTTCTATGGCAAAGATAACATAATCTCCAGTTTACAGAGCGTAACACAATGCACCCACAATCCTGAGAGAAGCTCCTGTATGATATATAGATATTATAAATACCTCCTGCCAAGATGGGCTGGGGTTTTATTTTTCAGTCAGATTTCTCACAACTCCACAGACAAGCTCAACATGTTGGCTGAAGCACTGCTGAACCAGGTGCTGATAACCCACGCTGCGAGAGTTCAGAAGAATCATGATGCCCAGGAAGTTACTGGCACAAAATATAGAGCAATTTAATTTCCATTTTTTTCTGCTTCATGTCAGCACATGACTGATTTGCTTTAAAATCCTTTCTGAGTATTGGCAATGCACAGATTTGTGTGATATATGTATTCAGTGTTTGTAGCCATGTCACCTGGGGCAACATCACATGGGATTTGACAAGATAGGCAGGTTTGGGGTTTGGCAATACTTGGGTAAGGAACCCACGTGATCACTGCAAGAGATAACTTTGGATATTTGTGTTCTCAGTGCTGCCACACAGAAACTCTGACACTGCTATGAGCTGTGTGGTATTCTTCCAAAAATAATGGGCATCTAATATAGTAAGGATGAAGAATGGCTGGCTGTTCCTGTCCATGTGTCCAAATGAAGTCATCTTCTTAGGAAAAGCAATGCAATACTGAATCTAGGAGTTCTGGGGCTTGTCAGATATGGTTGTGTGGGGAAGAGATTGACATGGCAAATATGAAAGGTGGGAATTTGTGCACTGAAGCAGTAAATGATAGCTGAGCAAGCTCATGGTGCTTTGCAGCTTAGATGGGAGGAAAAGCCAAGCCATATCAGTTAGCAGCAGTTGGAGAAGGAAGAAAATAGGCAGAACAAAATGGAATCTGTATCTGTTTTTGAAAGAGTGGCCTGTGGCCAGACATGCGAGAGTTAGGAGAAAAAGAGTAGAATGAATCATGAGCCCAATATAGAGAAAATTTAAAAGATCAAGACAAAAAGGAAAGGGCAAGAAATCCCCTTTTCTAGAAGAAAAATAGATGAGGCAGAGCAGCAGTGGAAAAATGTAATTTCAGGTTACCTTGCTGCACTGCATGTATTAGTAGTTTGATTCAGTTCTGTTATTTGAAATGAAGACAGAAGAAAGGAAAGAGCATAAAATCCTCCTTACAAGCAGAAAAACCTGTGAGGCAGAAAGACAACAAAAAAAAATCTAATTTCAAGTTTCCTTGCTGCACTGAGTGTATTTATAGTTTGACTCAGTTCCGTTATTTTAGATACACATTTAAGCCTGTATTATTATCTAACTTCTCATTCAAAATTTACTTCTAAGGATCAGTTTTTCTCTTGGGCACATGCATGTAGGTGCTACTACAGTAAAATGCAGTTGTTCATGGGTATCTGAAGGCATGAGGACTAAAATCTGGCACAAGATAAATCAAGACAGTGATTTACAGTGTTTTTAGTATGACTGACATTACAACCTGACATTCCATTCTGCATTTCAGTTGTATAAAGATATTAAAATAGGAAGATGTTACCCTAAGTTAGATACCCTAAGTTAGACAATACTCTGAAACAATACTGTGTTTATTTAATGAATAATAACAAATTTCAGTCTCTGCACTTATGAATAACACTTGGATTAAACTTGTAGACTAAGAATTCATCCTAAAATGCTTATTAAGCAAGAAAACCACCTACAAATAAAAGCTGAAAAGACATTTGAATGTATAATAATAGCAATAAGCAAACACATTACTATGATTAGACCTTTAATGTGATTAAAGCAATTTGGAAAAATTACATCTAAAACCTAGAAAGCATAATAGAGCTGACAGAAAAAATCCAAAGGTATTCAGACTTGGAAATGAACAGTTCAAGAGATGCAGCTATTTAACTCACCACTTACTGGAGTAAGTATGACTCCAGTACAGCCACTTCAAACCCAGACACTAGTGTGATGAAGTGACAAATAACGAGTGAGCTGAACTGATCAGAGTTTAGGAAAGCAACATGAACCACAGCTAGAAGGGGGAAAAAGACATGTAAAACCAAGTTAGTGTTGTCCTAACATGAAGTTACCAATATTAATATAATCCTCGGTGCTTTTGAGGGTTTAAAGCATCACAAGAATAGATCTGACACTCTGCTGCATCAGTTTGAGAACTGTGGATCATGAACCACTTTCTGGGCAAACAGCAGCCCTGCAGAAATTTTCTCCCCCTTGTTTCTCCAGGGGGAGCTTTTCTTCTACACAGCTCTGCAGTATAAGGAGCATAACCTCATTCTAAGAATACCACAGCACTTTGTTGCAGCTTTACAGGTTAGTGACATTGGCAGACTGTTATTTTTAAAAGATAACCCCAGAAATGTGTGAAAACATGCAACTGTATATTTGCTTCTGGGAAAAGGTGAAGCGATCCCTAATTTTTACCAACCTGGGTAAAGATTTGCTCTAGAAAGTTCATATTATGTATTTAAGAGGATTGTCACTAAAATCAGATCCGATAATGCAAAGCATTATTATTATTATTATTAGATCCTCAACTCGTATAGATTCAGGCTGCTTCACTGAAATCAGCACACTGCTGCGAATTAGTGTTAGCTGAGAATGCAGCTTGCTACAGTTAGGCTTAAGGGGTTCAAAATCAACTAAATGAAAAATTATGCTTCTTATGAAGGCTGCATCAGAAGATACTTCTATGCAGAGTTAACACTCCAAGCTAAACTCTGACACCAAATTGATCATACATCACTGAAACCTGGAAGTGGATGTGACCATCTGACTCCCAAAATCTACCTTGCCAAAATTTAGTCCAGAGAGGTCAAAAGATCACCCACTCTTCACATACCCATATACCACAAACTAAAAATACTTCCCAATACCCTATTAAAACTTTCTGCCCACAGCGAAGACTAAAAGCTAGAATTGTTTCTTTTTTTTCTTTTCTGAATTAATGACAGTAGTTCTCTTCAAAGATAAACTGCAGCAGTACTCTATCTCCTAAATTAGTTACATGCTGCTTCCTCTTATTGTCTCTAATGCCCTATAGCAATCTTCCTCTGTATATTTGGAAAAAACAAACCCAAACTGAGAACACTGCTATTGTTCAATCTTGAGCCTATGTTCCCACAACTTTATAAGACAGTTTCTATTTGGGATGGTATGCAACACTAACACCAAAGAAATAAAGAGACTGATTTAGTAGGACCATGCTGTGATCTCAGGCTGACAAAGAACAAGCCATAAAAAGGCTCTGCAAAGTCTAAAAAAATAATCAAGAAATCTTTAAAGCAACTGGTTTTGATAATCTTTTTTAGAATTGTAGAACTGTGTACTAGGTTTTGTGCAACATGCATTTTTAATGATATCTGGCTTACTAGATGTATTACCTATACTGTTAACTATATCTTTGAATGTAAGTGAATATTACCTTATATTTTTCAGAAGTTAATGATATGTACTCATAGAATGATCTTTAACTGCATCCATGTTCTTGTATCTGCAAATTTCGTCTAATTTTTGTACTTGATTCTAAGGTGAAGATTCTCCTGAATAAAGTCCACATATTTCTAAGAACAAGCAGTTCAGATATTTCTATTCTAGTTACCACCATACCACAAAGAACTGAAATAGCATCAATTAAAATTGTCATTGACCTCTTACAGAGCACTGATATAAGTGCCATTTTCCCTGCGTCCCAGCTGCTTTTTATATGACAGGGTATTTGATTTCCTCTGAACATTTGATAGAGATTAAACTGTCTAGTGTTTCCAATTAAAAACTGTTTGTGTTCTACAGTGAATTTAACTACTTCATTGAATCACTCATTATGGATCTCCTCTTAGCATTATTTTCAGTTCTTTTCTTCAATCTGTAGGGGTTTGTCTTATGGCTCTAATAAAATTATCATGAAGCTTAAATTTCATTAATATGCCAAGTATTACAAAGATGCAATTAAAAATCATTACCACTGTTCCATCTGCCACTTCTGTGCATTGTTGGTGCACCTAATTCCTCTGTATGCAGAGTGTTGAGAAGTGTGCAAATTAATGTAATATGAACAGAGAAAATGTGCATTTATCTAGATGCAGTTTAAACTCTGCATTTCTTTTACAACATCTCTTTCTCAACCCTAGGAATCTCTGGTCCAACACACAACCAGTGTGTCTTCATGTTTCCCCTTTCTTTTTGGGAATATTGCCAATACACTTCTTTGCCTCTTTTGGATGCAACTGTCCTTCTCCATGTCTATGTTTTGTTCCATTTAGCTCAGTGTAATGTTAGACTCTTTCTGTTGTATGTGTATGCATGCAGAATTAATAGACTTCATCTACTACAAAAAGATGTTGGCAGGGGTTTTGTCGGCAGCAGACAGAGTAAGCACATAACTCCCTTAGTGGCTTAGTTACCCTGGTTGCCAGCCACATTCAATATTGGCCTCAAGGTGCTTCCTCTTGACCTTTAAAGCTCTGTGGAATCTCCACCCGAGTGCTTTCTCCAAGGCAGCAATTCCTTCACCTTTACGAGTGCCAGACAGGCTTGCCTGAGTCCTCCCTGTGTCACCAGCAGGTATACAAATGTACCCAGCTAACTAGCAACTTTACTCCATCTACTATCCTTCTCCCGTAGTAATGTCCAACCTACTATGATCATCAAAGTTACACAGAGATTGTATTTAAGATTTTTTTTTCCCCCTCAAAATACAGGTTTGGCACCCAAAGTTAAACTGAAGTCCTTTATGTAAATATTATATGTACTTGTTATAAATTATGAATTAAATTTGTGAGTCTCAGTCATGCACTTCCCTTAAGAAAATAATACTGAGCTTTAAGAAATACACAACAAGCATACACTGATCCTGGTGGCAATTCATATTACTGGTTGAAAAGATTAAAAATGGTGAGCTCTCTTTAATATAAATCAATCCACATAATGCACCTTTATTTCAATGCAGTAGAACTTTCAGTAAGTGAATCATGGTTGTATGCAATGTCTATTTCAAGGACAACACCAATTTCTAATTCTTTTGACCCTCACATCCATAAATAAACCCATAAGCACACTCATTTTCTTGTGTACCAACTAAGAGGTCTGGATTCTGCAGTGTTTGTACGTGTGTGTTCCTTTTTATAGTCACAACCTGCCCTATCTATTGTCCAAAACTCTGCTTAGTAGCAAAGTAGTTGCTGGACTGGATCTAAGAGCAGGATTTTTATATATATATAAAGTTTTTACTTTAAGAAAATTAGGCTCTATTCTGAAAATAAAACCATTTATAGCCAGCTTTGGAGGAGAAAGGTCTAGATTACGTGAAAGATTCAGTAGTTACCTGAATATCTGACCCCTTCAGTCTTTATAGCACTTGCCTCAATGCTGCCTATAGTAAGAAAACACAAAAAGTAACAGTTTGCATCTATTATAGTCATAAATGCATCTGCAAAACAATAGTATGCAAATAGGTATTCACTATTGCATTTCAAAATACTATTTTAAGCACCAAACTAAATTAACAGAAAAGACAGTTTAAACAATAGGCAATAAATATGTTCACTAAAATTAGATTTTTTTTATTTTTTATTTTCTTCACAGGGTATTTGCATGTCAGTCCTCTCACAAAAATTATTTTCATAGATAAAAATTTTAAGCTTCTTTTTAACCAGCCCATACTTCAGCTTCCCAGTAAAAGTTCAGCTTTTCCAAGTATTACCTCTTGGGAAAAATTTACAGACATTGTTTCCAGAGAAACACATAGCTGGGTTAGAATGGAGGGCACAGCTTGTGTTTTGAAAACCCTGATTGGGCTTAACAAAGTACTGAGGTAGGCCTGCATTGCAGAAGGCTGATTTCAGAGTGCTAGAAGACAGCATAAAATGAGAAGACTGATCTTGGTCCCTTTTCATATTGCTGGGAAGTTTGGCTCAACTACAATCTTCTCTCAGTTTAGGGAGTAGTTAACAAACTACTTGTCAGTATAAGAAAATAAAATTGCTCAGCCAATTCACCTTTTTGGGATCATTTTCCATGAGGTCTGTTTCTTAGTTTTATTCCATGTGCCAGAGCTTTCTGTGACAGTCAGGTGTTTAATAATAAAGTAGATGTGAAAAAACCTGCAAGGGATACCTTCACTGTAATTGCTGCTACAGGAACACTGTTATTGCTACAAATATGCAATCATTTTTATCATAGTAAAAGAAGGTGTGGTTTGGTTTGTGCTTGTCAGAGGGCCTGTAGGAGTTTTCACAACAGAGAATCAACACTGTTTTTATTTTAGCAACAAGAGCTGTTCAAGTGATGGTATTTAAGGAATGAGGTCACATATTCAAGCTGTTTAGATACAACAGTGTTCAAAGATGTCAGTCAGGCTCCAAGCAGATAAAAAGTGCATCAGCTTATCAGCCAGGCATTTCTACCACTGGTGTGCTTCTCACATCTAATAAAGCATTTTGGCTTAGGGTTGGTCCATCCTGGCACAGAAAAATGCTTCTGAAGCCCTTTACACTATATAGCACTGCTAGAAAACAGGCATTACAAGACCTGCTGCATGTCTCTGAATGCCTGTGCTTCAATGGGTCAAGAAGAAAAATCAGTGTGCTTACCTGAGGCAGTAGTTTTTCTCTCTGCTAGGAAAGATTTTGGTAAGATAGGTGTTGTAGCAGGAAATCCTAGGCAACAAAACACATTTCAATTACTATATTGGTGAAACTCGTCCAGTAGTGTAAATTAATAATTTGACTTTATAATTTCATCATTTCAGATACATTTAATTAACATGGAAGATTTGGCTCTGGATTTTTGGCCAGTGGCAGAAAATACGTAGGAAGACCAAAAATCTACTCCTTTAAGTATGCTTTATGTAAAAATTGGGTCACTGGCTGACCTGATCTGAAATTAGTTGGTATGGCTGTAACCCCAGTAGACATTTGCTTGATCACAACGAGACTTCAGTTTGACCTTTTGAACAAAAGATGAACAAATTGTTGATAGACATGTAGTCCAAACCTGATTTACCATGTGCAATTCAACTGAAGTCAACAGGATTATAAACACTGAAACCAGATTTTATTTGGCCCACAACCTTTACAATACATTTCTTTAAAACTGTGGTCAGTTAAAATCCCCTCCCTTTTCCTAAATACATGTAGCATGATTACACAGACAAGTTTATCTGAAACATTTAAATCTTGTCTCCCAACATATCCAAATGCAATGTTTTTACACTGCTGTAAATTTCTTTATAATGGTTAGAAAGTGATATGACCTTTCTCATAACACATTTTAGAAAGAGTATTTGCTGCTGAAGCTTTTATAAATGTATTTCTGATATGTGTTAAAATCATCATATTTGTAATAATAGATCCAAAAATTAGGCATGATAGTCACTTCTCTAGAGAATTTACACTGACCAGGGCTCCACGTTGAAAATATTTACATGCATGAGTTCAATAAAAGTATTCACATAAAATATTTCATTTCTTTGCAAAAATGTTGCAGACTTCAGCCAAAAAGATAATAGCACTCAGCACAAAAACACTGCAATTGTCTTTAATACACACAGGATAAACCAGGCTGTCAGGCAGTGATCTGTATTAAATTTTTATGAAGCAATTTATGCAAAATCTATTTCTTCTGACTTCACAAATGCAAAACAATTTATTTCCAGGCCTCAGTTATCTAGCAGGTACTTTTATTAGGCTTTAGTAATTTACATCATTACAAAGACATCAAGATCAGGCCTTTCCATTAGTAGGCAAATAAATCTTATTGTAAAGCCTCTAGCTTCTCCTAAATTGTATTTTACTGTTTGTCTATTGAAGCAACAAGATTGCAACAGCAATGAAAAATATTTACAGACTAATTTGATCTATGTTGCTTCATGTTTACACAGAAGCCAAAAATATTCAACAGGCTTAGGTGCATAAAGAATTAGCACCGAGGAGAGGACCTGAATTTCAGGAATTAACCCTGAGAACTTACTGAAATGCCTTCTCCCATTCTTTTTGTACAGCTCTGAGGGACTGTAGAATTAGCCCTAGTATGATACCAGAAATCCAAGAATTCTTAAATATAATTGAAAGATATTACAACTTCAGACTTCTCCAAATGTGATCTTATTTAATATTTGTTATGTTAAAGAGGAACAGAAGATGGATGAGTAAAACCCTTTAACAGGGACTTGATTCACAGCAGTCATGCACACTGCATGATAGAATCCTTCAATTCAAAATCTTTTTTAAGCATAAAAACTATCAAGCAGTGAGTGAAACAGACAAGTATTTCATTAAATTTTGACCAAATAAAATTAACAATACATTAACTATTGCTTTCCCACTTTTAACCTGGACAGCAACCATCTGACCCATTAAATATTTAGTATTTATCTCTGGACAGAAAGAAGAAATGTGGAATGTCCAACAGCAGAAATACTCAGTAAAAGTACTACCATAGAAGGTGAAACTACTGAAGGGAGCAGCCAGTGGGTCTACTGAGATAGGTAAATCCAAATATTTTCTGTTTTAAAAAAAAAAAATTTCATTGACATGACTAATATTATTCTTGTTCACTTCCATGCTGTGTCCATCATCCTTTTCTTTCTTTCACCCCACCAAGAGTAGATATAGATAATTTTTGTCCCTTTCTTGTTCCAAAATGAAAATAAAACGTCTCTGAAAAAAGACTGATTTTTCTTTCAGGAGCTTTTATCTTGCTCTATTGGCTCTGTTTGTTGGCTCTTTTGTTTAGCCTGCGTGTGCAGTCTATATGGCTGAACATACCCGAAAACAAAACTATGGCTTAGGCTAAAAACAGAAAGGAAATTGTATCTCGACTCCATTTGTTTATGTTCATTGAGAAAAAAGGAAAACCCGTTGCTAGCTACTGGAAATATCTTCCAATAGACAAACTTGATTGAAAGATAGTCTCCCTAAAGAGCAAGTCCCTGGACAGCCTGTCTGCTCTACAAGGCTCCCACTGGATATTCTCCTGCCTTTTGAACTCTGCTCATGGTGGAAGCTGATGCAGAGAGGCACAGAGCTCTTATTAAGGAGCATTTACATTAACATTGGTTGTACACACAGATTTCGCTCAGGCTGGCTAACGATAATGAATTAGTCCTTCAGCTACTGTAAGCTGTCATGGCAACTTTTTGGGGATTGGGCTTTGGGGGTTTTGGGGGGGCTTGGGGAGGGTTGTGGGGTGTTTCATTTTGGTGGGTTGGGTTTTTTGGCTTAGGGTTGGTTTTTTTTAACAAGCATGGTGGCATTACATTAAACATCCATATTGAGATACAACAGGTAAAATGTAACAACTGCTTAGTTTTTTGACCAAAACTCTTTTATCTGCACAACACAATAAACATCTCAATAACCTCCCAAACAAATGAAACCTATCTTAAACCTGTCCATTAAATAATTTTCAACCAAGGAAATTTACTTCCATTATGACCAATTAGTACAGTACTAAGAGTACTAAGAGCATTTTACCAATCCATTATTTCATTTTATCAAAATGTTGGGCAATCTGCCATGTCCAGATATCTCATTTCACAGCTGAACAAAAGCTATCACAGTCATTTTACATATCTGATTAAGAAAATCTGCCATTGCTTCTTACAGATGGAGTTAAAGTAGAAATGAATGATTGAGGCTATTTCAGTTATTTGCCAGATACACTGGCAATTACAAGTGCTTCTAATTTTATGTTAATTGAAGGTACTTTACAATTATGCTACACACTGTACTTATTTTGGCCAGATCCTCTGCTACAATAAACCAGCAAACCTCAATTAAAGTTAATCAACCTGTGTAATTTAGGTCAACTGAACTTAACTGCCTTCAGGATTTGTCTGTATTTTTATGCTTGCCCATGTTATTACACCTGTTTCTTGTGGAGAAGCAGAATTACTGACTGTAAATGCAAACAGAGCAAAGTCCAGAAGAGTGAGCCTGGAACAGCATCTTCATTTCTCTACTATTATTGGGTAGGCATCACACAACAAAATTTAAAAAGAAATATCCCAATAATACAGTGCATAGTCATCTTTCAGTCAGCTGTAGTATGTGTTACCTCACAAACCATTCTCTCCTTTGAAAGCCCCACCAGAGCCTTCTCCCATTTGAGCTTTTGCCAGCAGATCTCTGAAAATGGTGTCAGGGAACTGATTTAGCCCAGTCATGCAATGATGCTGAGTAACTCTGACCCTCACGGGGAGTAATTTCTGCTGCTGTCACTTCTGAGTCATCATTTTATCTGAGAAAGTAGCCTCCTTTGCTAGCTCAAACTTTTTTTGCTGCATCAGTGCTGAGTTCAAAGTATGCTTGGCAACTTTGCACAATAAAACCAAACATCCAAATAAGTTCTTTGGGAAGGAACAATAGCCAATCTCTATCCACATCATCTTCCTTTTTTCTTCTGACTATTTCCATCTTTCTATGCTTGTTTCCTTCAAACACCTTGTAATCTCTTGATGGTTTTTAAATTAAAACATATTTAAAATTTTATTTTGGAAAATAGTGACAGAATGAATTGCTGGATAGTAAAGAGGAAACAGTTTTGAGGTGACAGCAAATCTTGTCCCCCAGCCTTAGACTTGAAATCACCTCAACTCCTTAAAAAATCTTTCAGAGATCAACAGACATTAAATCTTCATAGCTTGCCTTCATCATCTCACAGATGCATACAGGGTACTATTCTAAACAACAACATGCTTTACTGTTCTTTCTGGGTTACTTTTAGAGTAGTAAACAGCAGAATTCATTTTCTATGTACTACTTAACTTCCTTTGTGAATGTAACATCTATTTCCACATGTTAAGCCAGCCAGTTTACTGTTTAAGACTCTGAACTACTCACAGAATACCAAGAGAGATGATGATGAAAAGCCATAGTGCTTTTCTTTCCCAACCAACCTTGTGTAATGCCTTTGTAACACTGGCAAACCACAGATAAGGTTTCTATAACAGCTTCTTTCCAAAACTTCATACATCTATAAGAGCACCTGATCGGTGTTATGCCACATCAAATTTTGGCCAGGGGAAATTCTCTCTTACTTGCAGTGTGGTCAGATTTAATCACCTCCTTGCAAAACAAAACACATTTCTTTGGATTGAGCTTCAAACTGACATTAAGTTTATCACAGACTTTAAACAAATGTAATGGGTTTTGTTTAAAAAAATTCATACACACCAGGATATCACTTAACTCTAAGAAACGTGCACATAGTGTTCTCTTAAATATTTCAGAGGCACTAAGCCAATAGTTGTAGCTTAAATTGTCTATATATTTACCCTTCTGTGAAAGTAGGTTTCTCTTTTCCATCCCCCGTTGTCCTTCACACATTTCCACCTACCAAAACACATTTTTCAAACCAGCACTGGGGCAATTTCTTCCCATAGACATCCTATTAAGAATCTCCAATTAAATAATCTCTGCATTCTCTCTTTCACCACAGTATAGTGGCATAACTGTAGTAGCCTTTTGGAAAAAGTTGATGGTTCCCTCTTTCCAAAGTATGTGGAGTC
Organism: Bucco capensis; assembly: GCA_013396975.1. Taxonomy (NCBI): domain Eukaryota; kingdom Metazoa; phylum Chordata; class Aves; order Piciformes; family Bucconidae; genus Bucco; species Bucco capensis. Next base: position 688,656 of record VWZO01016925.1, read on the forward strand.
CCCAAACAAAGCCCACATCTTCTCAGGTCCTTCAGCTTTGAAAAAAGCTTACCTGTGTGAAACAGGTTTTCCATTCGTGCCTTACAGCCTCAGTTTATCTCTCCTGCCTTACAGCCTCACCAAAGTAAAGACACATCATCAATACAGGCTGCATTTTTTTCTTATTCAATTCTAAAGGTTTGTTGTTGTTTTTTTTTTCCACTATATAGACAGCAGTATTCTCAGTTCATGAACATCCTTTTCTTTTTTCAAGACTTCAAAAGTGAAATATTGACCCAACACACTCCCTACAAACACTGTGACAACATGTATGCTAAGCTTTCTGTAAATAGAGTGCAAGTATAATGCATTAGGGAACTGACTCCAAAGAGTTTTCCTTGAAGTTGGAATCACTTGCTAAGCCTGAAGGATAAACTAAAATTTTACATTTCTTAACCTTATCAACAAAAAAGCTGTTTGTTGTTTAAAGTCTAGATAGGCCTCCTTAGAACTCAACCTGGCAAGAGAGGTCAAGGATAACAAGAAGAGATTTTTTAAGTATGTTGGAAGCAAAAGGAAGCCTAGAGGTAGTGTGGGCCCTTTGAGGAATGAAATGGGTGAAATCTGAAGCCTTCCAAAAACACAGAGAGTGGGCTAAAGCAATGTAGAAATCATGAGAGTTTGCAGTCTTTTCTCTCTCCATGATCCTTATACAGCATGTCTGAGAGTGCACAGATGCAGCTGCTTCAGGAGGACCCAGGTAGTCATGATAGTTGCAGAAACTATGTCTACAGAGCCTGGTAGGTCACATAAGCAATGAGGCCAGCCATGTCTCAGTACTGCCTTGGGGATGAACAGCATCAGGGCAATTTTTTCCCACAGACACCCCAGTAGGAATTCTCACTTGGTAACTGAAAGGTCTCACATAGTTACAGTGTAAGAGCTGAGCACAAACCCTATAGATAATGACTAATCATCTAAAAAGATACCGTGCTGATTTTCCCAGTGAAATGTAGCAGCTACAGAAAATCCATTTACAGACTGTCAAGGATGGGTGAAAGAAAGAAAGGAAAATCACAAAGGAGCCAATTCTTTATCTTTTTTTCCTTTCTAGTCATTAGTCAGAGCCCATTAAGCCCAGCTACATGTCCCCTATTAGGGACAGAAGACCCCTGCTGATATAATGGGAAATTTGAATGTGAGGAGACCCCTCACAGCAGTCCACAGCATTGCCATCTGCCTATCACCAGCTTCCTGTTGACAATGCTTCATTACCCTGAAGATCTTCCATTACAGATCTTCAGCCAGCTGTGCCCTCTTGGTGTGAGTCTTGCCATGTGTCACTGCAGCAATACAGTACCAATATAGCCAGGCCATTACTCTCAGGTTATCTGACTAAGCAGCTTTTGGCTGAGAAAATCTTCTGTTATTTCACCACTGGGACCAAATTTTTATTTCAGGTATAATCCTGCAGCATTTCCCAGTTAGCACTACACCTCTAAAAATCCAAGGACAGACTTGACCCTTACTGGGTAAATGCTGGTAGAAAGCTCAGAAAGCAATCCACAACTTAGCCTCTTTTTTTTTACCCTGTTAATAAAGGGATGATAGGACACACACAAATGAACAGAAAACAAAATATTTAAGATACTACAGCATCAAATTCTATTTTCAGTAAAATGTTAACAAGTTATTAACTAATTATTCTGCAAAAGTGTACTAAATCTAGTAGTAAACCTACTTGTCTTTTCAAGGGTGTGGAGAAATATTCGGTGACCTTGAGTCAGGTACCCTGGTTAAAAGACTATATAGTATAGCAGTAATCTTACGTGCTGTAATTTAATACAATATTGACTGATGCTTTGGAACATAATTCATAACTTACTGCTAGTTTTTTATTTAGTACTTAAGAATATGGGAGTCAGTTAATATATTAACTGCAGAAAGGTTATTTCTCAGGGCAATAAATCTGGTGCCAAAAAGTAAGTAACTTCTTGTATGTGTGAAAATAATGTGGCAAGCTCTTGCAGGCTGACTACGAATATCTCCCTTTTTACATTCTGTACACACTCAGCTGTGTACTGAAAGAGTTGTTTTGGTTTGCAGATGACAGCATTTCTCAGAAATGTAAGAATGTGAAGTAGAAACACTATGTGTCAATAAGAACAAAGCAAAAAGTCCGTCTTGGTTTCCTTTCACAATCTGGTAGTTTTCCTTTCATGCATTTCCCCTACTATGCTTTTGGCCTGCAGATTACCCAACAATTTTCAGAGCTCATCTCAGATGCACTCCTACTGCACACACAAAAATGCCTCAAGAGAAAAGGAGAAATAAAGGGCATAAATGTAAAGTACATAGGTGAAATGGTTCTGCTTCACATGCAACTATGCAATATAAACAAACAGATTTAGGTCCTATTCCTTATAACTGGGGAAATCCCAGACCTGATGCAGTTTTAGGTCTGTGGATAAGCAGAATTGCAGCTTCTTAGCTCAGCCCTAGTATTCATCCCACCTAGATATTATGAGTGCTTCTGAATAATTATACAAGTTTCATCTGACCCAAGAGTGGATAAGTTAAAAGGACTTCTATCAATTTTAACATTCTGAGAATATGCATGCTAGACAACAATTTAAAGCTTTTATCTCTTAGTGATTATGTCTTGGGAGTGGAACCATTGATGTCTTTGGCCACATCTGACTGCAAATAACATTCCTTAGTACTGCTGTCACCATATTAGTTAGCTTTTAAATGCAGCCCCTTAACTGTCCCTGAGAGCTGCTTCTTCACTGTCACTGAAATTAATTAACTTTCACATCAACCTCAAAGAGATAAGCAAAAAGGTGAACTACAAAAAAAAAAAAGTGGCCCAGTGTAGCCAACACCAAAGTGTTCTCTGTCAGTTACACAGCCCTTCTGCAGCCTAGGAAAAGCAAGAGCCACCTTGAGACTCAGCACTTTTGGGAGAGTCCAGCAAGCTGTCTAAACCATATTCACTTACCAGCTCTAGCTTTGTTTGCAGAAGTTGAAACCAAATGGAAAACAATACCAACAACTTCCCACGGCTCAGTTCGATTTGTCCTCTAATGGCTTATCTTGGGGAAGGAAAGAAACTTGTTGCTGGACACTCTCCATGCCTTCGCAGAAGGAATACAAAAGAAGGAAAGAAGCCATGTTTCAATTTTACTATTCCCAGCAGGCTTATGTCCTGCATACTGTCAATCCAGTCCTGAATATTTATATCACTACCAGTCAACAGACTGTGTTCTTTCACAAACTGCCAGCCAAAGTGATTTCTCACAGCCAAGCAGCTGCTCTTCTCTGTCCTTTCCAAGGGCTCAACTTCACAGTCACTAGATAGAGAAAGATCAGACTAAACAAGGAGAAAATTCTGAAGTCCCAAAACAAGAGAGCAGACAGATTCATCCACAGTCACAAGGATCAAGGGCACAAGCAGCAACCAATTTTTTTGATCTAAGATTTTTTGGAAGAAGACTTGCATTAGGACACTGTGTAGAAATAATATTAACAGCTGAGTCTGAAGAGAGTGGTTTGAACATCACAACAGAGATGACATTTAGGTGGCCACATGCCAGGCAGGGATCAAACACTCTGCCTGATAGAGGAGGTGATGGATTTCAGAACAGTACAGGAACTATAACTCAGCACTTCCAACACACTCTGATTGTTCATCTACCATGTCTGCCACATGACTGAAGAAACTAGAATAGAAGTTCTTCTTGTCAGTGTCATTCCTCTATTTTGTCATCTCTTAAATTACCATATGACCAGACGGGATAAGTGTCAAAGTTTTAAATCTGCAGCATCTGTCCCACTCTTTCTTAGTAGGATATGGGGAATATAACATTTTACTAGTAATACTTGAAGAAGTTATCTTGTACAGAGTGTTGCAGACCTATTCCCTGATTCATTCATCAGACAAGGTCTAATTCAGCCTGCTTACAGTATGGAGTTTTGTTTTCAAAACTTCCCTGTAATTAAGGCAATTTAGTTATCCTGGATAGTTAAATTTTATTTTAATAAACTGTCTTCTGAAATGGTTATGGAATTTTCTCATGTTCTGCAGCATTCTCCTTACATACCAAATACAAATCTTGGGATGTTAACTTTTATTTCTTTCCTAGGCTGTCCACTGTTTATGACAGTGTGCCAGACTCATGGATATTATCACTCAAAGAAAACCACTGCTATGTTCTGTAAGGACTAAGGTTTTGTTTCTGTATAGCATTTAACTTTTTGGCTATCATCTTCTGTTATGAGGCACAATATTTACTAAACTTCATTCCCAGTCTAGGCCTATGATGGACTACTTCAGCAACACATGTATGCACTGCCTATGAGCCATGCCACTGTATGTGTACCTCAGTTCTCTATTTCTCTGGAACAATAAACAGAGAAAAATGTTGAGGAGAAGATAAAAGTACTTCCCCCCCCCCCCCC
>VWZO01016925.1:693109-728574 GCA_013396975.1 Bucco capensis
CCCCCCTTTTTTTTTTCCAAAGGAAATACTAAGTCAGCTGTGTTGGAATAGGCCCTAGGACCATATTTAGTTAAAACAGTTATAATAAAAATGAAGAAAAGATAAAAAATAATAGAGCAAACCGTAGGACTCATTCAGAAGTGGTAAAAAGTCTAGAATACAAACATTACTTTTTTCCTTTTTCTGAAGCAAAATGGGAATGGGATATGGTTCAACATAATACAGTCACTGCTAGATGAAGGATGACTTCATTCATTCAAGCTGTAGCATTTCCTGAGGTTGCCAAGACTCAGAGGAAACAAAAATTGTTTCTGCACATTCCAGCACAGGTCCCCAGGCTTTGCACCAGAACAAGATAGCTCTGCAAAGCCTGGTGCTTCTTTACTTGGGAAGCTCTCTGGTGCATGGGACATAGATATTACAGGAACTCTTAAATGACCAGGTGGACCTTAACAGAATTGGAAACTGTTGGTTTGAAAAAGTATTGAAGCTGTAAAGATGCTTTGCCAAATTTGGCCGAGTTAACTTCAGACTTGGTGGTTAAAACTACAAACTAAAAGATTCCAACAATACTGTTTTTTTCCTGGTCCCAGTCTCTTCTAGCATAAGCAGCAGTGCAGTTTTAGGCTTCTGGTTCTTTTATGCAAGGGAAACCTCTGTTATTCTAGTGCTGCTGAAATGGAGAACAGTTTCTGCAAGTAGAAGATGAAGAAAGCTGCAGTCACATGCAGTATCACACAGATGAAGTCATACACTGGCATAACAGCAAGTGTTGTTGGTTGTCAAAGGCCATCTGTAGCCAGCAGACTTAAACTGTCATCCTGGAAAAAGATGCAAACAAGCCTAATGGGAGATTGCATTATCCTCTCCCTGGCATTCAATCAAATGAAGCTTGTTCCCTGAACAGATATAGCAAACAAAGGGCCGTGTTCTTTAATTTTCTTTTTTTTTCTTTTTTTACAAGAAAATCATTATTTTTTGGCAGTTGATATATTTTCAAAACGAGAGGGAAAATAAGAAGAAATAAAGAACTCCAGAACTGAAGAGTCACTTGTCAAAATATGGGTTGTGTATACTCATTTGTTGCTACGGGGAGAGAGGGATTGCTCCACTGTTTGCTTTGCAGAATGGACCCACATTTTGATTTGAAATGTTTAGGGGCTTGCTATGTAAGCAGTTTGACACCCTGTTTGTGTGCTTCCTCTAGTTTTGGGTGCGGGGGGGTGTGATTTTTATGGTGTCAAACACATTGTGGGAATTGCTGAAAAAGGATGCTAAATGAGAGATCCATTTCTGGGAGCAGGAAATGGATACACACTTAGAGATGTTGCATTAAGTGCTTGTGAGGGAAAGTAGTGATGGCTCCCAGTCCACTTTGTGTATTCTCCAAATCAGTCTGCAGCGGAAGACAGGGAAGCAGTACACATTCCACCACATGTAGGCCCCAATGATGCAAGAGGGGAAATATTCCTATTCTGTATCCTAGGAGGCAAAGATAAATGTGCTTGTTTGGTTGGTTCTAGTGCAGGCAGGGGCCAAAGAAGAGGAGCACTGAAAACTGAAAAATTAGTCTTGGGATCTGTGCCTGGTACTGATGCAAATGAAGGTGAAACTATACAAACAGCAACACAATCAGACCATTCATCATTCCTTCATTAGCAGCTTTTCTTTGCAACACCATGACCAAAGAAAAAAACCTTCCCTCTTTTTATAAACGACCAAGAGGATTGAAAAGAAAGCCTAATTGGTGAGTGTACAGTATGCACACTGTTTGTAAGACTGTTTGTTATGCAAATAAGATAGCCCTGAATCCATAGGTGATGCTAGTGTAATTCAACTTACACAAACTCTGTAATACAGAAACTTGCCGAGTATGTTTTATGGAATCTCAACTTATAGCAAAACAGTTGCCTACTATGAACAGAAAAGCTTCCAGCCACAGTGCTAAGCAGATGCAAACTACACTCCAGATGAAATCAAAGATCAGTCATCTTGTTTAGATTTACAGGAAAGGCCAGATGTCCACAATACATACGACTTCAATAAGCAAGCCTTGCTTATCTACGTGAACACAATTACTAGTAGTGAAAAATTATTACATTGGTTTGAAGTATTTTATGTTCCTTTAACACTGGGACAGTCTAACACTAAGGTTCTATTTTCACATGTGTGTATTATGCTCTGAGCTCATGGAATTCAATACTGCCCAGCTGCCTGCCACTTCCCAGTAAAACAACTTCAAGTCAGCTTTGTGTGAAAATTTTCCATGCCATTGGCTGAAAATTTTGGAGAGCTTTCCAGCAAGAAATGATTCAGCTGTTTCCAAGAAATAAATCAGAGAGAAAAATACACTATCATGGCTATATTAAAAAAGAAATCTTAAGAGGTTTGGGGTTTTTTTGTTTGGGATTTTTTTATATCTTGAAGAGCATGTAACAGGTAAGGTGTGCATCTTGATGTCCCTGAAATAAATTTATATATAATCCTCAGAAAAAAATCTAACTCATATGGACTTTGTAGAGTTACTTGAATTTGAAGCTACTATATGCCTGGAGATCCCAATCCCTTTTACAACTCTGTATGTAATCAGACTGTGCAAGCACAACCCAGTTGCAGAGTGTGAGCTCCAGGGATTCACAAGGACTTTCATCTGTAATTGCTGAACCCAGATGCTGGAAGGCTGGGCACTGAAAATGAGGTCAGAAACCTCCTTGTCCTGCTTGCAGTAACCTCTTCCTCAGTGCAGTCAGCTGGAGAAGGTAGCTTTCTTCAGAGTGCACATGGGACACACAGATTGACACAAGGATATTATGAAAGGGAGCTGTCTTGCCTGCACAAAAACAGACAGCTGATTCTACCTGTTAAAGATTCTACCTATTAAAATAAAATAAAGCATTGTCAGGTCACCTACAAAAATCACAGATGGGGTACTTTGGGCAGCATAGCTTGTTTCTTAACTTCCCCTTTTTGTTCTAATGGTAATATTTGTAACACTTATTAATGCCTCACACTCACTACATTCTGGATCTGTGGTATGATGGTGCTGGGAAGATTTCTGTGCTCAGTTTCCAATTTTTAACCACAGGGAAACAGGGAGAAATGTAGAGACTGTGCGTTCAGCTCAGTGTCTTTGGAGGAGTGCCCTGTATCACATTGAGATACTGCCTTTGGCTGACAAGAGTAGCACTGATGCAATTCAAAGTACGCTTCCATGTCAGCCGAAACAGAATGCTGCAGATGTAGGATTAAGTGAAATAAATACTTCAAATAGAAAGTGCAAAAATACCAATAATCCATAAGTGGTGTGAAGGATTGCTTCAGGAAAATAAAGCAGCAGCAGAAATATCATTAAATTCTGTGGAGGCATAAGGAGGAACAAAAGAAACTCAAGACAAAAGGGTTTAAGCCTTTGGAAACAGACCAACAGTCAAGGATTCTTTGGATTTAAGGTCAGCCTTAGCCAGTGGCTGCATTGCAGAAATCGTATCTGAACAGATTAGAATAAATGCAGATTTCAGCATGGTGGTGCCTGAGCCTGAATACTTGCCAGCCCTGTCCTTGATTTGACTTATGCTTAACTCTAGGCCAAGTCTGAATAGCACTTCTTCAAATCACAGCTGATCAATAAGGATCTTTAATGCATGAATTGCCCCAGCATGAAATATACAATTCAGATAATTGACAGCAGGAGACGGATGAATTAACAGAACAAAGCTGAATTTCAACATATGTTGCACTATTAACATATGAAGTATGTGCTTATGTGCCTGGATCTTACGGATAGCTGGTAATATGGATAAGCATATGTGTTTCCCAGAATCAAGCACTAGTAAAATCAAAAAGGTAGGTGGAAATTTGGTTATAGGTGGAGCTTATCTGAGGTATCTGTGCCAGACATGAAAGCCAGAGTAGCTATATAAAGAGGACCAGGTCCAGAAATTCACGACTTGTTTTTCCAAACTAGCATATCCATTTGGAAAGAACTATTTCTTTTCAGTCAAAAGCTAGGGGTAGAAAACAATGGGAATCAGAACTGGAGAAACCACTTTAGATGAACTGTCTGTGATATCCCTAATACATGCACAGGTTCAAATGGAAAGTTTTAATTCTAGCTGAAATGAACACAGCTGATATTTGTCAACCCGGATTTGTTTCAGACTCCTTTTTTACATATACCTTCACATGAAAATATCATGCCTTTAGACCAATTTAAAATGCACAGCTGCTGAACCTGTTTAAGCATGACTCAGAATGAAACATGAACTGCACAGTAGGAAAACACAGTCCTTGCACACAGATTTTACAGTCTCATGTTGTGATCTTCCATTATTCCCATAGCTCTCATTTGACTTGAAGCAGACTACACTTAGGCAAGGGCCAACACACAAGTAACCACAGTGGCTCCTAAAAGGACACAAATCAGGATTAGGTATGGAGCAGGATGCTTAAAGCTGGAGCAGCTTAGTTCACTTTCTCTACAATTTAAGTCCTTAGAAACTGGAATTCTATGCAAGGTAGAACAATCTGTTTTGTAAAGAAAGGAAATAGGAGAGATGATTAAAACCTTCGCCACCCTTAGGTGCAGTTCTGAGAAAGAGGAACAGTAACCAGCTGACACAAGGCTTCAGATGGTCTGGATGGTGAAGGCCTGGGGAAGAATGAGTCAGTTTGACTATTTTTATTCTGAGTGCTTGCTTAAAAAATCATAAGCCCTAAGCAAAGGAAACAGAGACTTGCACATTTTTTCTGGAGGATCTGCTCACCACCTTGCAGAGTGTGGCACAAATACACGGTGACCAAAGGTCATCAAAAGCATGCTTTTAAAATTCCATATTGTTTCAATATAAAAACTATTCTTAGCCTCAAAAGTTGTGAGTTTTACTTATTTCAAGTTTTCTCGATTTTCCTTTTTTAAGTGAAGCTTACCCACATTTTGTAGACTATTAAACAAACACTTTCAGAAATAAAATAAAAAAGGTCACAAAGAAAGTTATTAACTACTTCTGACAGGCATTTCAACTTTAAAGACCATTTAAACATTCTATTGGCCAAGTTAGAGAGCTATGGATTTGATGGGTGGACTGTTCAGTGGGTAAGGAACTGGCTGGCTGGTCGTATCCAGAGGGTAGTGGTCAATGGCTCGATGTGCAGCTGGAGANAGGGAGCTGGGATTGTTCAGCCTGGAGAAGAGAAAGCTTCAGGGGGACCTAATAGTGACCTTCCAGTACCTAAAGGGAACTTACAAGAAGGCTGGGGAGGGCCTGTTTGCAAAGGCCTGTAATGAAAGGACAAGGGGCAATGGTTTTAAATTGGAGAAGAGTAGATTTAGACTGGATATTAGAAAGAAGTTCCTCACCACGAGGGTGGTGGAATACTGGAACAGGTTGCCCAGGGAGGTGGTTGAGGCCCCATCCCTGGAGGCATTCAAGGTGAGGCTTGACAGGGCTCTGAGCAGCCTGCTCTAGTTGGGGATGTCCCTGCCCACTGCAGGAGGGTTGGACTAGATGACCTCCAGAAGTCCCTTCCAACCCAACCATTCTATGATTCTATGATCACCAAGTCCAACAGTCAGCCAATTTTAAAGCAAAAGCACAAAATGACAGTCATACTGATACACTGAAAAGGACGGGGAAAAGAGAGGCTAAATGAATCATGGATGCAATTTGCTTATGGCCATATTGTGAATTATGAAAGGGCTTCAAGTAAAGAGCCCAGTATCTACTGGTTTAATTTGAATGAATTCTGTTTGTCAAAAGAAGAGTACGTCCTCAGTGCATGTATAACGTCAAGGATAGTGGTGTTTGGCACCTTAGCTAGGTATGCTTAATCTATCATAAGAAAGATTATAGCATATTTCTATTGGATCAACACTGTCTCAGTGCTAGGGGAAGATTTATTCTTCCAGCTTCTTCTACGATAGGTGCAATTATTGTTCTAATTTTATACAAGGAAGAATGGCAACAGAGACAAATCACATTACTTAATTATCATCCACTGAAAACTTGATGGTGCAGTTCCAGGTTAAACTTTGTTCTCTAAGCAAATATACTTATTCAGTATTTATCTCTGTCTTTATCCCAGGAGACATAAGCAGCTCAACAGGTATGTTTGGAAATCGCTGCTTCTCAGTATTTGAGGCTTCAGAGACTGCAGACTGATAAACTAAACCAGGCAACACAGAAATAGCTCTGGCAGTCAGCTCTTCTAAATTGTAAATATTTCTAGACAAGGACACTTTCACTCACAAAGTCATCAAGTCCACAAGGGGCACAGCTTTTTTTACAGATGGTCCAAGCAACATTTATATCCACTGACTTCAGGGGGAGACATACTGAGCACCTTAGTTTCCTGTCTGGAAATTAAGTTCCTTTTTTTTTTTCTCTAGCAGCAAATCAAGATGGGTATTTACTGCAGAGAGCTGTTACAAGGGTTGCATAATATTACCAGAGTGTTGTGAGCTTACCAGTGCCTCCTATCATTAAATATGTGACAGAAGTACCTGCAGAGAACTCATTAATTCTCATTTCTATTCCTGTTAGTCTAGAAATATTAGCATATAATTGTTAGTTTCTAAAATATTCTGGCAAACTTTTTTTAACTGAAAAACTGTGTCAGCATTTATTTTGGACTATCCGAAGAAGTCTGTTCTCTTGTATGCCCCTCAAGTAATGTGTTACAATAACCTCAATTACCTAACAGGAAACATTAGAGCCTCAGCAAGAAGGCTCTCTGCAAGCCTTTAAGTAGGAGCTCTGAAATTTCTTCTCAGTAAATCTAAACGAAGAAGCCTTCAGTATGACAAGAAAATGGATGATTCTGAAAATGAAAACCCAAACCAAGGCATGTGTGACAAACAGACTCTATGGCAATAGTATTTTGAGATTGTATTGCAATGCCCACCATGGAGCAAAAGGCTGAGTGAACCAGTAGCATGCTATAAGTGCATTGTTAGCTGTAACTGCAATCTGATATAAAGAAATCTAAAGGAATTTGCATATCTTCTTTCCTTAGAGAGAAAAAACACTGCATTTCTCTCTTCTGATTCTCATTTCCCCCCCTGGAAGTCTCAAGATCAGCTCATTCTACACAAAAACAGAGCCTGGAAGTAAGATCAGACTGACTGATAGCCATGTACAAAAGCCCTGCCAAAGTGAACACCTCCATCTTAGTGACAGACAGAGCTCACATTCACAAACACTGCTTCCCTAGCAAGAATGGCAGAGACCACATGTTGTTCTCTACAACAGTATACGGGGACCAGGAATTTATTGTATGTTTTCCTAAACTACAGCTCTGGGGACAAAATATTCTATCAGCTTAGACCTCTATGGCTGCCCCTTTAGCATCTGGTGACTTGAAAATCTGACAAAGGAAAACTCCATTTCACCAGAAAGATATTGCAAGATGGATGTGCAAACAAAGCAGAGCAGCATCTCTGCAAACACTGCTTAAGAATACCAACTGTGTATGAAAAACTAGAATATGAAAAAGAAATAGCTTCAATTCTTTCATAATGCTTAAAACATGGAGATGTGCTGCAATTACAACTGTAGCCAATAGCAAAGTTGAAAGTAAACATAGTGGCCAACAGATCTTTGCAGGAAATAAACTGTTTCATTATTTGCATCTTTTGGGAGGAAGCTAAAGAGAAGAGAAATCAATGTGTGGGAACGTAAACACTTGTGCAGCATGGTATCACAAGTGTGGACAAGAGAAAACACGATGTGGTTTTGCTGAGCTGTTTCCCACAGAATACGATTACATGATTAAAGGCTATATAATAACCCTTGTACACAGGGGGATGAATTAAACTGACACAGGCAAATCAAGGCAAACCTCCCTCTCTGCTCACTCATGCATACCTCACTTCTGATTATTTATTTTTTATTTCACTGTTCTGTTAATCTAGAACACAGATCTGTCTTACTGAAGCTGAGGGTTGTCTTTGTTTATGGAATAATATGAGAAAACACTATGCAGCAGAATACTGCAGAGAAAACTCCAAAAACATCTGCTACTCAAAGTGTCTTGCGAGGTTTTTCTTCCAAGTATACACAGTATTTTGCATAGTATCTGAGATGTTTTACTGCTTCAGTTTTTCTTTTAATGCCTACTAAATATTCACGGATTGCACAGCTACCTCTGGCTTCTTTTTCTTTGATTGTTTTTTTGAATCAGCACAGTGTGGCATCTTACCATGAATGAGAGTTCATGTCTGCTTAAGCTTTTCAAGCAAATTCCTACAGCATCTTGCACTCTGTAATTTCATAGAACCTCAGAGTCCCAACTGAGTAGGATAAAAGTCTTTGAGATCTCTTTCTGAGCAATACTGTAAGTCTTAAGCTTGTAATATTTGTACTTTGAGAAACCAAACAAAATTTGGTTTCTTGTATAGTTTCTATTAAAAGAAAGCAACAAAATAGAACAAAACAAAGCAAAAAACCCCCACCACAACAAAGCTTTTTCTGTGGAATAAATTATGGTGCACAAGCAAATAGCATACTGCATTTCTGATGGGCTGCTAAGTAAGGAAGCAAACCTTATGAAGGGATAACGTTCCATTGCATTAAAATGGCTCATCTGCATGATGACCTTCTGCTCAGTTTGGCACATTTTCTTTGTGCCATCCTGAACAATACTGAGAATTATAAGAAGCACTTTTAAAAGAGTAAACATGGAAGAAAAGAGACAAAGAGGCTAGGAAAGGGTCAATTAGTTTCCCAGAAGCTATGGAATAAATGGAAATTATATACACTAATTTTATGCTTTCAATCCAATGTGGAACTTCAGTAGAAGAGTGATATACAATTTATGCTATATATTTAACATACATAGGTAGTTAACATGCTACAATACATTGAGAATAATGTGGTTTAAGCAACCCATGTTCCATGTACCATGCAGAATTTTATCTGTAGGACTAATGAAGGGTATTCATGCTACTCACTCACAGTAAAGCTATTAGTATAAATGGGCCCAACTCCTAGTGTCACAGACAGCATAATGCTAAAAGGTTTAATAGGCTATTTGGCAGGAGACAGGCAGAATAGATTCAGCTACTAAAACTGTGACACTGACATTTTGCCCTTCGTTACCAGTGTTCTTATCTTTCCCCATGGAAAAATAAGTGTTGAATGGTGCAAGCTGTCTGTCTATCAGTTTCTAGTTAGGCTGCACTACACCAGCCTTGCTTCACAAAGAGCAATTTATTTCCCAAGAATATTTGTAATCTGTTGCTGTTAAAGGTTTAATTAAAAATACCTTTAGGGCACTAATTAACACATAATAATTACATACTCTGACTACCCTCCACACCCATCATCTAGAAAATATACAAGAACAAATAAAAATTGGTGCACAAATTACATCCATGTCATAGCCTCACCTTCATCCCACTGAATTCAACGACAAAGTTCTGAAATAATCAGGTAGAGAACACTGCCCTAGAGAATAAATTGCCTAAGAGTAAAATTTTGTATCCTGACAAGCTGAAATTACATAAGAGTTTTACTATTCATTTATGAGTCACAGTTTTATTTCCAGTCCTACTGGCACATTAAGGCATGTGGGATACATCAGGAAAAGGACAACAGAACAGAATTGTGAAGACACATTGGATACTCTGAAAGAGTTAAAAAGAAAGACCAGGAGGGGAAAAATCCCAAATATGTAAATCAGATAAAAGCAAATATCAATACTGTGCTTTTCTGGATCCAAAAGGGGCCATGCAGCTTTTTGCATCCTTCACAATTAATAGGCCAGAACACTGTTCCCAGAGTTCTCTACTCCCTCAAGAATAATTATCTAATCCTTTTTTAATCCTTCTTTGTTTCCCCTGAGTGCTGAGAGCAAGAGAAGAAAGCTCCTGCATCTAGGTGTCCCATCTTATTCTCTACAATATTTATGAGAGTAAAGAAAAGCCTGAATATATGTTGAAAAGCATGACAAAGCCAAAAAATTTGTTCCTGACACACCATCATCATTATACTCACCCAAGTAATTATTTATTAGCAATTAACTGGCCTTCTGCAAGACTTCATAAGGGGTTCATTCACCACATGCATTTGTTTCAGCTAAGTCACTACCTTTGAAGTGAATCCACATCTGGAGCAGGGATTTTTTTTCCTCCTGCCATGAGTGAATTCTGCAGTGCCTCTCTTCCCCTATTACTAGCACTGCAAAGTCACTTCTTGCCGCAACGAACCTCCAGACAGTTTCAGTTCTTACACGTTGCAGTAGGTCATTGTCGATTTGATGCATTACATGTTGTTCTACGAATTAATTTAGAAAGATATAGTATGTCAAGCTTCTGAGGAGCGGTACGTAAAAAAATGTTCAGTCAATGCACCGAAAGGAACGCTAGCGGATCCCCGGGACTTGGCTCTCGGAACTCAGTATTCTTGGGCGCCATCTGCCGGCTCTTTAGTAATTAGTGACACCTCTCACTTGGGGCATCTTATGTCATTAAAGTTAAATACTCACTTCTGAAAGGCATTTTCTCTTCCAGAGGTGGAAGTCTGTTCACCCACAACTTCCAGCAAAGGTCTGGAACACACATTTTTCTAGTATTCCTCCATTTCCACCCATGGCAGCTAAAGGTGGGCCAGGGAAGCCCACTAAGCATGAGACACAACACAGGTAGAGAAATCCCAGGTAACAGCTTGGTATTTCATTACAAACCTGTGATCTGCAGCTAGCCACCCTGTCTCTTACACCCTTGCCCTAGAGGACAAAATTCAGCAATGCCAATCACCATGCTCAGAAGTTTCCTACCACCAAGAGCAAATCATCACCTTGGCTGAAAGTGACTTTTTGCCCAAGCTACTGAACCCTACAATATATTCTATTTATATTACTGTTGTTAACCCACTGCATGTCTCATGCATTTAGACAGCAGTTGATCCTAGGTCACAAAATGTTGGTCTTAACTATGTATATGACTCTGAGTCCATGGTCACTCAGATCAGCTGTGCAGCCTGTGATTCACCTTCTTAATAAGAGCTAAAAGTGTGTATTGTGCCAAGACCTGGACTCAAAACCACAAATCTCCATTTCCCTGCAACTCAGAAACACATGGATGTAAAAATCCACTTCATGCCTACTGCTAGTCCAGACATGTTCTCTCTTTGCAGACAATAGCACCACACATTGCTCTAGAAACAACAAGCTGTTGTTTGTACAGGTCTCTGTCATTCAAAACCCAACAGAATAAATACCCCTAAGAGTCAGATATTCTCATTAGGGTCAAGAGTATTAGACATTATTCATGTGACAAACATAATCTAAATTTACAAGAAGGGAATTTCCAGAAGCATTTTAGAATGCCAAGACCATTTATCTGTCCCTCTTCAAATGAACCTTCTGCCACATGAAGCTCCGGAATGAGGAAGAAATTCAGCTTTAAAATTCTCTGCCAATGACACAAAACTCAATTTGGAAACATTAGCTAATGAAAAATACAAACCTGTTCCTACAACTGCAGCTATGAAGACAAATTGAGTATATTCACTGAATGGAAATAAGAAATATTTTTAATAGCTGGGCTTAGCAGAAGCAAGTGGACAACTATTAAACTCTGACATACATTTTTTTGCTGATGGATCAACCCTCAGAATAGCTAAAACCACTGCTGTGAGTACATGTGCAGCTAATGAGGGATGTATAAATCCTTCTGCATATAAATATTTATGCCCATACTTGGTGTTGAATGAAAATTCTGAATATAACCTCCCTAGTCAAATATTCCATGAGCAGCTGACAGTTCCTGATTGCACTTCAAATCCCAGACTGGAATACAACTGTTGGGATTCAAATTCATGCAGCATTACTTGTCTGTGAGTCTAATTAAAGATACAGACCTGCTGCAAATGTAGGGAAAGCAATGGTGGTTCAGCTGTGCACGAGACAGCATGCTTCTTCTGCATCACCCATGTTCACACACAGAACATCTATTAAATCACCAGTCACTCTTCTGGTCTTCTGTCCAATCCATTTTCAAATATCCTAAAGATATCTGAAAGAACAAAATTATTACCTCCCTTGAACAACATTTCCATAATATTCACACTGTTAAGGAATATCTCCTCATACACAGAATAATTAAACTTTTCTGAATTTTCAGTTAATTTCAGTACTGATATGACTGTAAACAATTCCATTAATTCTTTGAGCTTCTATATTTCCTTCTACTGAAAAGTGCAGTGAAAAGGAAGCACAGACTCCCCTATAGGAAATAAAAATGAAAGGCATAAAAGCTAAGGGCACCTCATTAATGTTTACAAATATGTTAAGGGTGAGTGTCAGGAGGAGGAAGCCAGGCTCTTCTCTATGTCATCCAATGTTAGGACAAGAGGGAATGGGAGTAAGTTGGATCACAGGAGATTTAGTATTAAGCTGAGGAAAAACTTCTTTATAGTAAGGGTGCCAGAGCACTGGAACAGGCTGCCCAGGAGGGCTGTGGAGTCTCCTTCTCTGGAGACATTCAAGAGCTGCCTGGACACATTCCTGTGTGACCTTGGCTAGGTGATCCTGCTCTGGCAGGGGGGTTGGACTAGATGATCTTTCTAGGTCCCTTCCAACCCCTAACATTCTATGATACTATACATCCATCAGCTGAAGGGCCACTGTATGGCAATCTTTTCTACCTGAAAAACAAAGATATGCCTGTCTTCTGACATTCCTTCAATCTTTTTATGTGATTTCATGGTTGCTTTCTTGAGCACTCCCTGCTGTTTACTGAGAAATATCCACATTATTTGTTTTATTCAGCCCAAAGTTTCACTATTCTTCCTTAAATTTCTGTATCATCAGCCTTCTCCTAGGGTTCTCTCTTCTGTTTTTCTCCCATCAGACAGTTTGGAAACAATATTAAACTTTTCTTTCTCCTCCTTCCCCACTTCTATATGAGTCTCCTCTTTCAGCTTTTCCTTCTGCATTTTCCTTTCTGTGCAGCTTTTTCCTACCTATATGCAATATACTCTCCCTCTCCACTCTTCCTGTTCTTGAGCCATCCATTTTTTTCACTGATGAAAAGGGTAACAAAACCTGATTATGTGAAACTTCCATTTTAATGGAGCAATACTGCAATACTGCACATTCATGGTACAGAGTTGCAACTTTCCATCCTGGATACTCTACCATAAGACATTAAATACCAATTAAGTATCTTGGATTCCTAGCACAGAATCACCACCTCTTTCACCAGCTCTCATCTCCTGTTCTTTGCACAGTCATTACAGAGTTCCTTACTTCACCTTCCAGATGACTTAACTAATTTTTCTTCCTCTTCTGACACCCTTCCACTTACCACTTCCTACCCTGATCTAATGAAATCTATTTATTTCTCTTATGACTTCTAAGCTCTGCACCTCATTCCAAACTAGTCCATCTACCAGCACCAATATAAATTTAGCCAACTGTTCTTTCCAAGAAATGAACTTCAAATGAGGAGGCAAGTGTAAAAGCTTGAATGAATATTTGTTCTGAAGCAATGGCAAAACCACTTCCTTCAGCATACTGCAGCCTCTGTGAGTGCTCCACAGCCCAGCCCAAACAGCATTAATAAGTCTGCTAACATCATCGTGCTGCTGCTGCCAGTTCTACCTATTTTCATAGCAAAAATGTACAGAAGGAGGTTATGATTTCAATTACCATTCTGCAGAAGAGCCCCAATCATAAATAAGCTTTCATTTGCAGGGTGCTATATATAGAACAAAAGACAATCAGTGCTCAAAAGAATTTACTGTCTAAGATGAGAGACAACATATGTAAATTTTCTGCAAGGGAAGTAATGAGATAATAATATTGGCCAACATGAGAAGTACTAATCATACAGCTGTGATCAAGATTTTTTTTTTTCCATCTCTGTAAGAATTTATATCAGAACTTTCCTAATATTACTATGAAAACAAACAGGTTGATACAAACAATATCATTCATCACAATTAAGAAGAAAAATGTAGTTGTTGATAGAAACTTTGACTGCAATGATGCTTTAAAAGATTAAAATACTGCTTCTTCACATGGACTGTGCCAGAAAATATAAAGCCCTTTTTTTGCACAAAATGGCTAACAGAAAACAGCAATAATTGTATGTGAAGGAAAACCTAGATCCTGCATAAGATGTTACAGAAGTAAACATTATTTCAGCCAATCAGTATTAATTCATTGGAAATCAGAACTGCAAAGACAGAGTACAGTAAAGCCTACAGAGTGTTCATGTTCTATTTCTGATTAAATAAAAAGTAATAGGTACTAAACCAAAAGATAACAAAGTGGTAAAGTTTAGAACTAAGAAACTCTTTTTCATCAGTGTTAATTTTAAAGACATTTCAGTAACAAGTCCTAACTTTCAACAGCTTTGATATTGTAGCAATACTGCAAATGCATTTATAAAAACACTAATGGAAAGGGGAGGGGCGGTGTTGTGTTTGGGGTTTTTTTTTTTTAGTATTTACTCAGCTTCCAAAGGAGGATGATCAAACCCTAACATACATGCTATAATCTCCTAGGAGCCAACAGAGAAGATGGCTCGAGCGCTGAGGTCCTATTGCTCCTCTAAAGGATGCAAGTGTGCAGAGAACAGGAAGACATTAACACCATCCAACAACAGGAACCTCATTCGACATGATCATCTCTTTCAAAAGCTGAAAAAGGGAAAGTAGCTACTCCAAATGGGAAATTTAGAAAGAAGCATAACTAAAGTGCTTTGAAGCAGCCTCTGGAGCCATTATGTCAGCAGTAACAAGGCTAAATATCTTCCCTGATACATGAATCAATATTCTCCTTTCTCTTTCTTCCACCCTTTCTATAGCCCCTGGGAAATCTCTCTCCTCCCACTCCTTACAGTCTCCTTCTGTGATTTTCTGCTGCTGAATGATCTTGTTGCCAGAGCAACTGCAGCTGAGGAGGAGAGCAGGGAGAGGGTTCTGGCCCAGTTGTGTGCTATCAGCAGCAGCACTGTGTTCTGATCCTAAGATGCATGATAGCAATGCTAACAGTGTCAGGAAATTAACAGTTGAGTTGAGTTAGGCGCCTTGAGTTGGCTGTAACCTCCTTACTAGGTGCTGAGGATTGTGCAGCCACCTTATATTTTCATTCAAGTATAAATAAAATAACCTAACACTCAAGGTGTTGTTAAATGAATAGGCATTTAACTCATCCACAAACCCAGATTTCATTCACAAAGCAGCCACAACTGTTACACTTTAATTCTGGTCTTAATAGAACTCAGAAGTACAAACTAATTGGTAATTAATCTCTAGAATCAGAATAATCACTTTAGAAATGTCAGATTATTACAATGTGTTTCTCTTGCCCTTTGCTCTTTTCATTGTGTATTTTAGAATTCAGAAAAGTAACCAGAATGAAAGCATCTTTCAATGACCTTTCCAGATCCACTTCAATATTTGTAGTTTGCTTTCTTTTCATCTTTGCTGTCTGTCTCTTGGTATTTGAACAATATCTGGTGAAATGAGAATGTAGCCTCAGTGCTATTGCTGTACAAGAAAGAATAATCTCTGCAAGACATGCAGCAGAGATTTCTTTTCTAATATTGTTTTATTAAAAAACCAAAACCCTTATTTAACAAAAAGTAGCATTCTGCTTATGAGGTTTTGTGTTCCTACAGTTTATGAAACACTAAGGGTTGCCATCCTCCTCCCACAGTGGTTTATGATTAAAATGATTGTCATTGACTACTTGCTGTTCTGCTGACTGCAGGTTTCCTTCCATTTGAGCAAAGTATCACTTTGAACATGAGGCATGGAATTGTCTGCATTGATACTTCTTGATAGATTTTAGGGCCTGTTTAGATAAAATAAAACACAAAACATCAGGGATTTCAGACCGTAATGAGTATAGCTACTATAACATTTCACTCTCTTTTTTATTATTATTTAGTTTTTACTTCTGAAGTAGCAACATAGTTAGTTAGAGGTTCCAGTTACATCAGGGGTTAACAGTGAGTTACTGGGAAATTATTTGACCTTTTAGATTTCATATCAGTGTAAGTGTCATTGAAAATTAATTTACTCCATCTTATGAAATCTACCTTCAGCAGCTACATGCTTGCAAGTTCTGTCACCTAAACTGTATTTATAGCATACTTTAATTTTTGGACTATGTTTATTTTTGTTGAGCATAACATAGAGAACAACTGGAGTTTAAGCTTCACAGAACCCAGCCACAGAAGCTCAGAAAAGAATTTTTTGCTTTGTTATCTTCAGAGATAACCTACTTCCACATGCAGCTATCCAGCAGAAAAGTCAGTGAGTATTACTGGAGCAAAATACAGTCCAGAATTTATGGCCATAACTGCCAGTATCCAAACTGTTTCAGAATCTCTTACCAGTGAGGTGATCAGGCAGCTCTCCTACTAACCCAGCCATGAAACTGGATAACTCTTCCTCAAAATAATGGCTGAGTTTGGGGACAACTCAGCCATTTTATGGAATGGATTTTTAAGCTTGCTTAGGCATTTACAGATGTCTCTAGTTTTTTAAATTCTATCTCTTCTTTGCATGTAATTTGGGTGCTTTAATACTACTAAAATACTACTTGGCTTTTACAGACACTTTGGATGAAAGTATATTGTCATCTTGCTAAATAGAATTTTTAAGACCATTTCTATTTTTTTCAAGATGAAGTAACTGAAAATTCTTGAGGTTGCTGAAAAAAACACACAGGTCTATATTGCTTTAAATGATGATTAGCAACTGATTCTTGGATTAGGAGACACCAAGTTCTTCTGAAGGAAAATAAGACTTATAAGACAACACCAGTAAAGTCCTCTCCAGTAACATTGTCTATTCTAGAGAGTATACATTTGACACCACACTTTCATTGTTTTTATGTAGCATAATTTCTAAAACTTCCAGAGAATGCTTAATACAAAGTAGCTAGCAAGTAAATAGCACATACCTCAGGCCTGCCATTTGATCATGTATCCCTCCTAGAAATCACTTCTGCACAGTTAATGTTTGATTTAACAAGCACTTTCATTTTTCAGCTGCTGCAAATATTAAACAAGAACCAGGAAATCACTCTGGGGAGTATCACAGTTACATCTGCACTGCTTTCTTGTATGATGTGCAATAAGATTGTTATTGATCTTCTCATTCATTGTTTTCATTGTTTTGGTCAAAATCTGAGGTATGTTACACTGTAAACCAAGTTACAATATATACAGTGTATCTTATAATCAGTGTGACAACTAATCAGATAATGATCATTTGTCACTCATTACCTACCTAAGAAACAGCACCATTACAATTAACAACCATCCACCAGCATAAAATGAAATGAGAAAATTTAACCTAAGGTTTCAGTAAGCATAGCAATGTAAAAGAATAAATCCATTTTCATCCATCATGGACTGTTCATGTTTTCCAAGAAGCTGTATTACTACTTCTGAGAGTTACTATCTGCTTTATTTTTCTGATCCCTTGATTATGCCTGGTATTTAATTATACTTCAGGTTTGAACTTTATAATTAAAGTTGGTCACAGGTAAAATTCTAGAAACTCATGTGTGATAATACCAAGCTCTGAAGAAAGCTTTCCTATGAAATTCAACTGCTCTACATTTCATAATCAAAAAGTGCAGAAGAGTGCAGTTGGTCACTCGGGTGGTGTCAAACTGAGTGAAGGAAAATATCAGGTGCCAGTAATGAATGCTCTAGTTCTGTTACAGAAATAACAGCTAAAATAATCTCAATCTGAAAACAAACATTTCATGCTCCCTGCATTTCTTATAAAATCAAGACATCTCCAAAGTATACTAGCCTGTACTTGCAAACAGCATGAAATACTTTTTTTTCCAATCACAAGAACTTGCCCAGGGCTCTGTTCAGTAGATGTGCTGTGTTCAGAAATCCCACAGAAGCCACCAGATACTTTTCAAGTATCTGCATCACCATATACATTCATAATGGCAGGATTACATTAATTTCAATAACATGAATAGCAAAAAGCACTGAAAGGGAAAAATGACATTCTTAATTTGTAGTTCACTCTCAGTACTTCTGGGAAAATGTTAACTATTAGTCAAAATTCAGCTGCAATGACTTATAGGCACCATCTAAGTATATTCCTAAATATATTCATAGAATCATAGAAGGGTGAGAGTTGGAAGAGACCTTTAGAGGTCATCTGGTCAAACCCCCCTGCTGTGAGCAGGGACACCTATAACTAGGTCAGGTTGCTCAGAGCTCTGTCCAACCTAACCTTGAATGTTTCCAGGGATGGGGCCTCCACCACCTCTCTGGGCAACATGTTCCTGTCCCCCACCACCCTCATTGTGAAAAATTTCCTCCTTATATCCAGTCTAAATCTCCCCTCCTTTAGTTTAAAGCTATTACCCCTTGTCTTTGTGCAACAGGCCTTGCTAAAAAGACTGTCTCCATCTTTCTTGTAGGCTCCCTTTAGGCTGCAATAAAGTCTCCCCAGAGTCTTCTCTTCTCTTCTCCAGACTGAACAACCCCAACTCTCTCACCCTTTTCTCATAGGACAGGTGTTCCAACCCTTTGATCATTTTTGTGGCCGTCCCCTGGACCTCCTCCAACAGGTTCATACCTGTCTTGTGCTGAGGACTCCAGAGCTGGATTCCAGGCAAGGTCCCACCAAAGCAGAGAAGAGAGGCAGAATCACCTCCCTTGACATTCTGGCCATGTTTCTTTTGATGCAGCCCAGGATTCTGTTAGCCTTCTGTGCTGCAAGCACACATTGTTGGCTCGTGTCAAGTTTTTCATCCACCAGTACCCCCACATCATTCTCCACAAGGTTACTCTCAATCAAGTCATCTCCCAGTCTGTATTGATATTGAGGATTGCCCCAACCATATTCTTTAAACTAAGGCTTTAATATATATTTTAAATCTCTGTTCTCATATTCTTTTGACAGTATCACCTTTATCTCCACCCTTTCCTGCAAACAAGATTGTATCAACTGCCCTTTGACATTAAAATGCTAGAAACTCCCTCTCAACACAGCAGATGGAGTACAGAAAATGCTGCATCTGATTACAAAAAATGTACCTAGGAAAAGATGTGATCCACTAAGACAACTACAAAAGCATCCTGGCAAGGCCCTACTTCCCAGGGTCACAGAACTTACCTTTTTCTACAGCACTGAAGATACTTCAAGTGTCACTAAACTGGTCAGTCTTTGATAGATTTGAACCACTCTCAAGGCAGAAATTCTATTGCTCATTGCAATGAGTGTATTCCTAAGAGAATTTGTGTAAGCTGCAAGCTCTTCAGAGCAGTAATAATTCACAAGCATTTGGAAACACACTACTAAGTGGCAGGCATTTCTAGGAAAAAGGAACTTTCATTTCGATCAGAATATATCTCTACATTTAAAGATTTAAATTAAGGGTTATATTAACATGACATTTTATTCTACATGTTGAAAACTAAACTTGCATATCTTTCCCTGTTCCCCTCATCCACTCAATACTTACAGTCCCTGTAGACGTGCAATTCTTCTCTTTTAAATAAAGTTCTCTTGTGAATCCTAGCTCTGCAGATCTATCCATATAATAAACATGGCCCAGCAGCTTTAAAACAGTGCCAAAATATATTAAAACTTAAACAAAACAGCAGTAGTTATATTTATCTTCATTATAGAGATCTCTGTTATTTGGGAACATGCAGCACATTGACAACAGTAACTGACATTCAGTGTTCTTCCTGTTCATACTGGCTGTGGGCTGAGAGCTATAAAGAGGATCTGCCAACCTGCACCCAGTGAATCTGCTGGCATAGAATTGCAGTTGGACACTTTCCTAAGACTGAATTTCCCATTTCTTAATAATCAGTCCAAGCTACATTTCTGTACTGGCTCTTAAAAGTGCAATATTGTCCTCAAACCACACAATTCCCACAGTAATATAAGGAGAAAGTGGATGCATGTAACTGAAGCCTGAATTTGTTCTAAGTAGACATTTGTTGTATTTTGGCAGGATTTGTTAAGATTATATTGATACTCTGACTTGTACTGTGGCTCTAGTGAAGCAAACATTCTGGTCTTTTGTATTAGGAAAAAACCCAAAATGACTAAGGCATCAGGATATGTCCACACTGTACAATGCACTTTGTCCAGCTCCCTCAGAATGAGGAAGCACTCAGAGCAGTTTTAGCACTGTTTTAGCATGCCTATTGATTACTATGGTACCCAAGAAGAGCTAGACGGCTTCTTCACTTCACTGCTGGAAGAGCGCCCTCTCTTGTTACACAGAAAAACTACGAGAAAACATGTTCCATTACCTTTGCATCTTTCAAGCGGCGAATTTTTGAACACTCCGTCGTGTTCTGTGAGAATCAACACAATTTTCTGAGACAATTTTTCATGCTTATTTTCAGCACAAGAAAGTGTTATCTTATTCCAGTCCTCCAAAGTGCAGATGGTATTATTTAGAATAAGCTGCTCCAATGTATCAAAATAAAAAAAACCACTGCATTTACAGATCCTGCATTTGCCCTAATAAGCTTTGTATTATTCATATTAATTATACTGCACAAATAATTCACTGTTTTTATAGAGGGATTATAAATCCTAAAAATGAATTCAAATAAAAAAAATAATGTTGATAAAATTAAAGACCCATAAGAAAAACATTGTTTATTTTCATTTAAAAAGCTTAAAGGCCAAATTCCCTGCTTGCACTCAAATCACTTCTGAAAGGAATAAAAGCAAGAGAATGGAGTTGCAGACACTGAAGTTAAGGGCAGTTTATTGGGGCCCAAGAGATGCACTAGAGATGCAAAAAAACATCCCTGAATGCAGAAAACCTAATTTTCAGAAATATTATCTTTAAATTTAAGCACTTTTCCCTGTCTATGTCCAGGTAGATAAGTATTAATTTGTCTGCAGAGTAGTTCCAGGATCTGACACTTGCTGCCTCTGTGGTTTGTTGCAGCTGTCTGCCCTTGGCTTGAGTTCATGCTGCCTGGATTGTTTCTGCTGCTGTGTCTGGCAGTGTTAAAAAAAGTCCCTCTAAAAACTTACAAACCATGAAACAATGTAGGACTTTATTTTTGTGTGTCCTAAGCACTAAATGCTGAAGTTGCCCAAGTGCCAGCCTGTAGAGGCTCCGCCAAAAGCAAGCACAGGGCCTACAGCGCAATTTCAGTGGCAGCATTGCCCCGAGGGATGCTCAGCCCAGTCTGAACATGTGCATGAGGGCAAGCAGGATGGGCCCTCAAATCTGACACCATGACCCTCACCCCTGGGGGAGCTCCAGAAGATGCATGAGCACACAGTTCAGCTCACTCGGAAGCACAAGCTTTAGTTCGGTTCACATGATAAACTAGGAGCACTGAGTCCAAGCTAATTGATATGCCAAAACGGGGGCTGAACTACAACTTCTGTGATACTCAATTTGTAACCAGAAAACCACCTAGCAAGTAATTTCCAAATTAATGTGACTCTTAGTGCTCCTTCATTCCTAACTTACCTCTGGCTTTTCTAATTCCAAAAATATTTGCCCTACAAACCCAGATCAAGCTGCCATTGATCTTGGGGAACCTGCAGGTGGAAAGGCAGGATGTTTCTAAACTGTCTCGACAGGACTGGACTAAGGCAAGGGCATCGATTTCTGCGATTTCATGCTGCAACAACCCCTCTCTGCAGCGACAGCGCAGCCACTCTCACCCCTGAGGCAGGCTGAGGGAGCCCTCTCCCTCAGGGCTGAGGCAGGGGTCGAGCGAAACGTCTCCTTCACTCCCAAATCCGACTGAGGGAAGCCTCTCCCTCACCCCGAAGCCAATGCCGCCCAGCAGCGCCTCCACTTCCGGCCGACGGCGATCTCACTGCGCGAGACGAACACCGTGCACTCTGGGAGCTGCAGTTCCCCCTTCCCACCGTGGCCGCTCCCGCCTATGCCTCCCATGACGCCCCGCGGGCGGGACTGCAGCTCCCGACAGGCCCCAGCACGGCAGGCAGCGGCGGAGCGAGCCGGGAGTTGTAGTCTCGCTGCGCGGCCTGCCCCTCTTTCGACGCGGGTGGAAACCCCGTGCGGGCCGGCGCGGCGGTCTTTCGGGGAGCCGCCATTCCGCGAGCAGCTCGCGGGTGAGTTCTCGCTCTACGGCTATACGCCTGGCCGCGTCCCCCTCATCGCAACCCCTCCACCCAACACCCCAGGCCCGCCACCCCTCACCACTTCTTACCTCGTAGGTGCCGGCCTCACCATGCAGATCTTCGTGAAGACCCTCACGGGGAAAACCATCACCCTCGAGGTGAGCCGCTACCGAGCCCTCATTCCAGTTCCCCGGTGGGCGAGGGGAGGCGCGAACGGTGTCCGGCGAAGGTTTGCCCTGGAAAGGTCCGATCCCCGGCCCCGCGACGGTGCAGGTCGGCAATGTCTCGCTGCATCTCGGCCCCGTGCGGCGGCAGGGCCGCACCCACCCTCCTCGGGCTTTCCGTGCTGCCGTGTGCCCTGCAGTGTGCCCCGCGTGCCGGGACGTCCGGTGCCTTCTGACGCACCGAAATGTCGGGATGTGCAGACAAACGCCGGCTCTGCCACTGCCCGGGCCTGCACCGGGCCTCACTTGCCGGGCTTGCCCGGAGCTGGCTGCCCCATGTGGGACCGAAATGTCCGTGACAGCCTAGGTGGTGTGTCTGAAGCGCCTCGTGGATCTTACGCTTTTCTGGGCTAATTAAATGGCAAAGCAAATTTTCACTGTTGTTTTGTGTCATAATAGGTTGAGCCTTCCGATACTATAGAAAATGTAAAAGCTAAGATCCAGGATAAGGAGGGTAAGTTCAAGATGCGCTGATTATTCATTTCTTTGTTAGCTTGGTGTATATCTTATGCAGATGTCATTGTCTGCAGCAAGCTGTTATTACAGAATGTCATGTTTCGTTTTCCTCATTTAGTCTTGATTCATGTCACCATTAGGCATTCCTCCTGATCAGCAGCGACTGATTTTTGCTGGTAAGCAGCTAGAAGATGGACGCACGCTGTCTGACTACAACATTCAAAAAGTGAGTAGGAAAGGCTGAACAAGAGTGGTGTTAGTATCAACTGTCAGTCAGAGCAGACTGGCCTTTTCTTGTGGGCCTAAGAAATATTTCAAATTGATTCAGCCAAATCAGTTGTTTCAGGGTGGGGTGGTGCACTTCTTTCACACAGAAAACTAGGCCTTAATGCCACAGGTAGCACTTCTGATTGGGGAAGTACTGATGCTAGGACTAGAACTAGCAGGTGGTGCAGCCTAGTCTGTAGTTATAGGTCTGAAGAAAACACCTATAACAGCTTCCACTTCCAGTGCTTCCTTTGTTTCAGCCATGGCACATGGCACACAGTGGTGAGATGCTTTACGGGGCTAATGTGAAAAATCCTGCTCACTTGTGCTAGTGAAGTCAGTGAGTTATACTAGACGAGCAACAAATAGCTGTCAGTTTGTCTTAGTTATATCAAGAAACTCTTCTGCAATTGCTGTTAGAACTAAGGAATATAGTCACAACAGATTTTACAGTAATTGAATGTTGTGGGGTTTGGCATGCAGCAGTTCTCTGGAGCCTGTTCATTTGCAGACTTAATAACGAGTAATCCTTTTAGAGCTTTCCTAGTTGCCTGGAGCTTGAGATCTACTTTCTGTAAATAAAAGAAAAAGCCTGCTTAAATGCTACTTTTGTCTTGAAGCATTTTGAGCCTGCTTCATGTGCTTTGCCAATAGGAATCTACTCTTCATCTTGTGCTGAGACTTCGTGGTGGTGCCAAGAAAAGAAAGAAGAAGTCTTACACTACTCCCAAGAAGAACAAGCATAAGAGAAAGAAGGTTAAGCTTGCAGTGCTTAAGTACTACAAGGTATGTGGAAATAACTTTTCAAGTTCCTCCTAGTTAACTCTCACCAAGGACATGAAGGCTGTAACTAGGCTGCATGTAGCCTGGCATATTTAAAGTCCTTCTACTTGTAAATATCCCACCTGTTCAAATAGGAGAAAAACTGACTGTTGTAATTGGACACTTCTGAACTTTGCTTCAAGAGGTTTGATGTAGTAACTATTACAAAAACAAATTTGCAAAATTAAAATACTTAAAATTCTCACAGGTGCTAAAAGATGGCAAGTATACGTGAAATGTTGCCTCTTTGCCCTTCCCAGGTGGATGAGAATGGCAAGATCAGTCGTCTGCGCCGGGAGTGCCCCTCTGAGGAGTGTGGAGCAGGAGTCTTCATGGCTAGTCACTTCGACAGGCACTACTGTGGCAAGTGCTGTCTGACATACTGCTTCAATAAACGAGAAGACAAGTAAATGGGCTAGACAATAAAAATTTGAAGTTCTGTACAGTTTAAGGATTTCTTTCTGCTTCTTGTGGCACTGTATTTCCTCTTCACTGGTAAGTGAGGAAAATATGAAACTGTAAATGCTGATGGTCAACAAGGATGAAATATTTGACTAGATCTGAAACAGGAGCTTCTTTTTAAAAAGTGGCTTTCATTAGTTAAGTCTTCAAAGGACATAATGGGTAGCAATGGCAGAGAAGAACAACATAGAATCATAGAATGGTTTGGGTTGGAAGGGACCTCTGGAGCTCATGTAGTCCAACCCCCCTGCAGTGGGCAGGGACATCCCCAACTAGATCAGGTTGCTCAGAACCCTGTCAAGCCTCACCTTGAATGCCTCCAGGGATGGGGCCCCAACCAACGCCCTGGGCAACCTGTTCCACCACCCTCGTGATGAGGAACTTCTAATATCCAGTCTAAATCTACTGTTCTCCAATTTAAAACCATTGCCCCTTGTCCTTTCACTCCAGGCCTTTGCAAACAGGCCCTCACCAGCCTTCTTGTAAGTTCCCTTTAGGTACTGGAAGGTCACTATTAGGTCCCCCTGAAGCCTTCTCTTCTCCAGGCTGAACAATCCCAGCTCCCTCAGCCTGTGTTCATGGGAGAGGTGTTCCAGCCCCTTGATCATTCTTGTGGCCCTCCTCTGGACCTGCTCCATCAGCTCCATGTCCTTTCTGTATTGAGGGCTCCAGAGCTGGACACACTATTCCAGATGAGGTCTCACTAGAGCAAAGTGGCAGAATCACCTCTCAATCTGCTGGTCATGCTTCTGATGCAGCCCAGGATGCAACTGGCCTTGGGGCTGCCAGCATGCACTGTTTGCTTATGTCCAGCTTCTCATCCATCAGCACCCCCAAGTCCTTTTCTGCAGGGCTGAATTTTTCAGGTAGCCTTAGAAGTGGTCTCTTTAAACATAAGAGGAATAGTTCTAATCTGGAAAAACAGGAGATCAAGAGGTCCAAAGTGATACCTACAAGTGGGTCAATCCTAGAGAAGAGGGTAATAAGAGTCCTACTAATAAAATGCAGACTGCATACTGGAAAACTCCAGCAGCACTGAGGGGGAGAAACTAGATGGGCTCATCTGTTTTGGAACCAATAGACACGTCATCAGAAATATTTATACTGTGATGGTTTTACACACTTGAAGTGCTTGCAGTTAGCTTTTAGTTTATGTAGTTGCAATAAAATAAGCTGGTTGCTTGACAAGATTTAAAAGCATAACGTTGTTACATAAACATCAGAAGCTTATGTGTATCTCTGAAAGTTCATTTAATGTTAAGAGTTGAAGGCCAGTCAGGAATAATACATGTCCTTTAGTCTTAATGTGTTCAAATCTATTTTAAAATCCTGGATCCCAGGAAGTTGTCTGTTGAACTTCTTTTTCTTCATAACAGACAATTTCATCTCCAATTCTGAATTCTATATACTTGTCCAAACTCAATCCACAATCCATACCAGTTTTTATTACGGCAACATCATCTTTATGGTGCTTCAGTGATGATAAAGATCCTACAAAGAGAAAGTATGTCAGGACAGCCTGCTAACATCAAAGCATAGAATTTTTTTGGTTTGCCCTGGTTACAGAATTAATGTTTCACCTTGTTGCTGGAAAATGCAAGCAAGAAAAAGAGATGGTGAGCACTTCGAGATAATGAAAGTCAGACAGTTCTCTTCAGCAGGTAAATCCTGTGATGATTCTTTGCCACTAGAGCTGGTTAGCACAATGGCATTTTCCAGCTTTTCTCTAGTTGGAGCAACTCCATATGGGATTGCCCTTTTTTCAGATGTATACATTTTGCACTAACTTCACTCACAGTGCAAATACATGTTTTGTGGCAGTGGCACTTACCTCTCCAAATAACATCCCCGTTACGGACTAACTTAAATTTCATTTTTTTGTCTAGCAGCCCCTTCTGTACTCTGCATCCAGCTACTGGAATTTTGTTCTTTCCTACTGTTACAGAAAAGATGTCGAGAACAGAAGCTTCCCCTAAAAGAATAAAAGGAAAGTTGTATGAAGTATGCAAGACTTAACAAAGAAGCAATAAGTAGAAGCAAGCTACACTTCCACTTACCAAGTTTTTTAACAAAACATAAAAGCTACAGAGGAATATAAAATATTTCATATAACAGGAACCCTTCATTGGAGAGAACAAACTTCAAGCCATACTGTGAAGCAAAAGTTTAGCAGTCAATGAGAACTTACCTATAGTATTCTCCACCACAGATGGGAGTAATCTGCTATTCAGCTCTTCTTTCAAATCTTCAATAAGTTTGTAGATGATATTATGAAGTTTAATTTTTATTCCCTTTTTGGCAGCCAGCTGTTTAATACTTTCATTGGCTTTCACACTGAATCCAAACACAACACCTGATAAATAAAAGAGCTGGTAAATGATGGCTACGGAAGATCAGTGTTTAAACAGCAAGTGAAAGCATCTGCTGGGCCTATTCCATCATGCTGAACTTGCAGCACAGGGTACAATTAACTATCAGGTAAACAAACAGCATTTTACCATTGCTTCCCCCTTTCAAGGAGGGACCCTTTGCTTCTGTTGCACATTGTCTGCTACTAACCTTGTATCACAAGTGGCTCTAAAAAGCCCTCATAGAAAGGGAATGAGACCTACCCATTTCGAGAAACGGTTTGTACTAATTATAAATGTATTTTTAAACACAAACTCACCATTAAATGTTTCAGCAAGACTGATATCAGTTTCACTGATATCTCCCATTCCAAAATGAATGATTTCCAATTTACATTCATCATCGGCATCATAGCTGTCCAGAATGTTCAGAATAGCTTCAACAGATCCATCCACATCACCTGCATGTATGAATGAAGTACTGCTGACTTTGTGTACATCAAAGAAACACTGAAGTAGAACTAAGAGCATGACAACTCCACACTATGCAACATAGTCTTATCTAT
Organism: Bucco capensis; assembly: GCA_013396975.1. NCBI lineage: Eukaryota > Metazoa > Chordata > Aves > Piciformes > Bucconidae > Bucco > Bucco capensis. The sequence goes on from VWZO01016925.1 coordinate 720,334, forward strand.
AATTCCTACTATATTTTGAAGTGAATAAATACAATAGGGCCAGAGGTTCCGCATGTACTGTCGCTGTCAGGTCAAGCTGGCATAGTTTTTCAACTACTACTGTCACTGCTTGTGTATCACTAAATGTGAGGTCAAACCAAGTTCCTCCTGTCCCACTGTTAACTGATACACAATTGTTCTTGTCCTCCATATTGCTGACACAGTACTGTTCTCTTATAACTTCTATTTTATTTTAATAATCTGATTTTTAATTTATATAAGCACTTGAATGGGCTTTACTCAGGAGTTCTGGGTAAGGGGGCTGGGCTTAATAGATTTTCCTGTTGTTGTGGCCCTCCTGGAAGCACATCCTTACGACCACTGGATGTTTCCTGATGCCCCCTCCTCTTGCTAAGAGAAATTCAATAATCTGTTCAGTTTTAAACTGATCAAATTCTGGTAACAAGTTTTGTTAATAGGTTAGACCTATACTTCAGACTGAGCAGTTGAGATGCACAAACACAACACCACAATAAGGAGAACAGGACAGCACCTTTAACAATTACCGGTAACACATTTTTGTCCATCTCTGTTCTCTCTTTAGGCTTTAAAAACACAAGATGCTTATTGGCCTTGTACAGCGCTGCCTTCCTCTGTCTCCAGGTCAGATGGGCTAGGTTCTGTTGCTGCTTCTCATATTCCATCCTGTGTTCCTTTTGCTTTGCTTCAATAACCTCCACATCCCTTTTCATCTTCTCTTGTTGTTCAACATAGGTTCTCCAAGCCACAACATCATGTGCCCTTTGCTGGGTAGGAAGACAGACACGTTACCTCTCAAAGCACTGCATTGCAAAACTCCACATTAATGCACTTTCATCTCTTTGCATCCTCTCTACAGACTTACTTATTTCTTTCACATTTAACAACAGATTTTGCTGCAAGGATGGCAGAGGATGAGCACAACAGCTTCCTCCCTGGGCTACAACACAACTCGAGGCCTATTTTTACAGTATCTCTGCATTGCAGAATAGAACAAAATTATTGTTCATTCTTTTATGTGGTTTTGTCCAGCTCTCACAACACACATTTCAAGCTATACTTTATGCATATTATTTTGTCAGGATCTAGTTTCCTCATTCTAAAATTAAAACACTGATATCATTAAGTACTGGATTTCCTGCAGGTAAGGCGATAGTGTGATCATATAAAAGAGAAAGTCTTCTGTGTCTTCCCTTTAGAAAAGGAATGCACTAGAAAATACCCCAGAAGGACAGCAGTCATTGCAAACAAAGCATGAAGGAAGGCAGGATGACCATGAGAAGCAAAAGCATGGACCAAAGATGACTTATCCTTAATTCCAGAGGCAGCCTGCTTCCTTCATGTTGACTCTAAAGCAAATTAATCTGGAGATGCAGAGAGGACAGCCTGGCCAGGGAGAGGTAGGGGCAGTGGAAAAGGCGGTGGCAACATGCCTCATTCCTCTTACAGTACACCTAGTTCAGGTCTCTTAACCTGACCCATGCTCGGCCTCTGTCTTTCATCAGATTATCTAGCTTATTTAGAATGAAAGCTATCACTGATTTTTTACTCAGCTTCTTGCCATCCACCTTACTGCAGTGTAAGTTTTCCAGTAAACAGTGCTTTCTGTACCTCAGATTCTACTTCAAGGATTTCATCTCCTGCCGAGGGGACTTCCTTCCAGCCCATGATTTCCACTGGGATGCCTGGAGAGGCTGCGTCTATAGCTTTGCCATTCTCATCAAACATGAAACGCACTTTTGCCCAGGTTTTCCCTGCAACCAGGACACAGCCTTTTTTCAGAGTTCCTCTTTGGACGATGGCTGTGGTAACTGGACTAGGGAAAAGCAGAGGAGGAAAAGAACAGACAAAATTAAAAGTATTCTCCCCATTTTCATGGTTAGCATGAAAAGCAAACACAAAACAACACAGTTGTGACTGATCTATGGCAGAACGTTCCTGTGACACATTTCATCACTATACTAACAAAATTTTAAGCTATCTGCAAAAAGCCCCAAATCTGGACTGTACTTTTCATTTCTGCAGGGCAATACAAAAGCTGGCATTGTTAAATCAGGAACAGAATGATCTTACACATTAAGTTATTCCTCCACCAAAAAAAAACCCCAAACCCAAACAACTTTCTAGAATTCAGTTAATGTTTAAAGAGAGCAGAACACACCTTGTTTACAGAGAACCTGCAAAAGGATGAAAGTATTTTCAAGAGTAAAATGTTGTTACACAAATTTGCCAGAAACTGTATATCTATTATGCCTGTAAAAAAAAAATAAATCTGTTCTAGCATTTAAAACTATTACCTATGCTTATAGGACTTCATTTCAGTGATATGATGAATTCTGCCCTCTGAATTTATAGCTTCTTTCCTGGCTCATGCTGCAGAATGCTTTAGTTACAAACACTGCAGTTTGTTACAGTTTTATTTAGCAACAAAATCAAAAGGTTCAACATTAAATACAAATATTGAGGTACAAACCACATGAACAGTATCTCTGCATTGTTACAAACTGCTTTGTTACAGCTGCAAAGGCATCAGATTACTTACCCTTTCCCCTTGTCTTTGCGAGACTCAATCACAGTCCCCTCTACCAGACCTGTGGGATCTGCCTTCAGTTCTAACATCTCTGCTAAAGCAACAGTTGCTTCAGCTAAAACCATCAGATTTTCACCCTGGATAAAACCATAAAAATTTACATAGAATATAGGAAAAGCCCAAATCAAATTTTAATTTAATGAAAAATCCCAAACAAAACACCTAAGCAGCCCAATTGAAACTTGATGACTCATCATCTACCACCCAGTCAAGACTCCAAGACATAAAAGACATAAAAATACTGGTCTGGGGTTTTGTTTATTTGTTTGTTTTGTCCTGTCCCCCCGTCCCCCCCCTTTATTCTAATTACATTTCTGCGGGGGATACAAGCTAGCTGTCAGCAGATTCAGATCTACAGGAATTAGGGCAACAACGTGCACTACAGGGGTGAATGGAGAAGCCATTTTTACATATGCCTACTCTGAAATGTAAAGGCATGACTTCAAAAGGTCTTGAAATTGCCTGAAACTTAGAAAATCCCTCAGGATGCATCAAGAAAGATAGCAGTAAGGCTAAGATACTGCTGCATCACTTCGGGCAAAGCTTCTTTGACCATCACAAAACTGAAGTTCAGATTTTAGTTCAGTTGTTTGCAAGGATTGGATGGTAGATTTTATAAGACCACTACAAAATTGTTTTCCTGTGAATTTGAATTTTTTTGTCCACATATAGCATTATCACCAACCTTGATTTTGCACCAATTTAATATGAGCAAATATATGAGGAAAAAGCAATTAGGATTAACCCTACAAACATCCACTAAATTTCCAGAAGAAAAATGAGATGATATTTCTCACTGAAGGTCTGAACCTCAAAATACAGAAGAGTATGTTTCAAATAAATCTGGTCAGAGCCAGCAGCTCATGGTGAAGTGTCCAGTACCAGGAAGATAAGCATTTTATTTTCCAGCAGCCAAATAGAAATGCAGGTGTATGCACATGTTAAACACCCATGGGCACCATCATTTTTTCCACCAGAACTTTACCTTAAGTGCAGAAATATTTACAGCTTGAACATCACCTCCAAACTCTTCACAGACCACATCATGAGCCAGCAATTCCTTCTTTACTCTTTCAGGATCAGCTTCAGGTTTGTCACATTTATTAATAGCAAGGATAAGAGGAACTAAAAAGAGAACAAACTCACTCACTACCAATCTAACCAAAACTTGCTGCTAGTAGCACAACTGCAATAAAAGGTTAGAGCAGGTTATGACCACTTAGAACAAATCATCTCACTTGGTGCCTAATCCCTGAGCAGCCACTGAGATCTCCACTACTGTGAGTAATATGGAAGAAGGAGAAAAAAAACCCAACAATAAGCCTTCCACACACATTCTGAGTGCTCTTCTTGCAAACCTGCAAGTCCTGAAAAATTTTAGTGTTTTAATGTCTTTATGCTGTCGTTGTGGCTAGGCTTCGTGAATGAAGATCCAGCAAGGGCTCCATCCACGCTCCTCATCAGCGCCTTTTCCAAGCGCACTGATAAAAAGAGGCTAGCGGATAGCACCCTCGAGCCTGCCCAATGGATTTTTTTAGGTGAGACACAGCATGCGCAGAGCTGGACCCACCCTTTAGTCCTAAGGGTCATCTGCCAGGGCCTAGCAAGCTTGGACACTGGCAGCCAAGTCCTTAGGACGGAGGTTTAACCTCTTAGATGGAAGGCCTTACAGGGCTAAACGAGCTCCATCTGCCCGGGTTTGGAATCAGAGTTGTCCCTCTCCTAGGATGACTGCCAGAAGGCTAATGAGCTCATCCTACTCATAGAAGGATTATAGGAACATGGGTATCACTCCTCACACTTTACTGTGGGCAATGAGTTTAATGCTCCCTCTGCTGTCGGCACAGTTAAATGTCTTTATGTATTACTGCAACATTCAAAATATTTTCAAGCACCTTCTCAGGGAGAAAGAATGGGACTATGGCAGTTACTTCTCAAGTTCCATCGATTTCACTTCAAGGAGTTTCTTTTAAGAGGTAAATAAGCATTTACAAAACTCTCATTATTTGAACTGCATGGTAACACACACCTTGTGTACTAGGCTTGCCACTCACTGTAACATTAAGAAGTGAAACACCATACCTCCTGCATTTTTAGCATGTTGAATGGATTCTATAGTTTGTTGCATTACTCCATCTTCTGCCGCTACAACCAGTATGACAATGTCAGTAACGTGGGTACCTCTTGCTCGCATGGCTGAAAAAGCTGCATGTCCAGGAGTATCAAGGAAAGTTATCTTTTCCCCAGAAGGCAAATGCACTGTGAACAAACATATATGATACATTTTAAAATCAACATTGTCCATGAAGCATCATTCTGTGATTTCTCTGAGGACTTTTAAAATAATAATTACACATTTCAGGGAGATAACCAATTGTTGGCATGGAGATCAAAGGTGGTTTCAGCTCCTCAGGAAAGAAAAAATGTCCTGGGATCTTCCATAATCCAAAATAGTCTAAATATAATTTCATCTGCACAGCCAATCCACTTCAAAGTTCCATCCATAGTTATCCCAAGTTACAATTTCCTTTTTCACTGCTTACACAAAGTGTTTATATCACAATGCTTTTCCCCAATGAAATGGCAGCAATTCAGCCCACTACATCAGATGGGAGAATAAACTGTTTTATATGTAAGCACATGCACTTGAATCATACCAAGAAAAGCACCAATGTGTTGTGTAATGCCTCCTGCTTCCATTGATGCCACCTGGGTTTTTCGTAGACTGTCAAGTAAGGTTGTTTTCCCATGATCAACATGGCCCAAGATAGTAACAACTGGAGGCCGCGGGGTTAGTACTGCTGGGTCTGCAGGTGGCCTGTAATTATAACAAAAATGTGTTTTGTGAATACCAAAAGAGTTCACTGCATGCCCACTATGGCTAACAAGTCATTTACCAGAACTCAGTGATGAACAGATGAGGCTAGCTTCTCCCCACTGTGATTAACACCACACACTTAGCCTCTTAGCTCTCAGTCCTAATGCTGCATCATTAATACAGGATATCAAAGAACTGTCTTTTCTTCAGAAAACAGCATAAGAAAAGCTCATCTAAAAACAAATTAAATCCCAATAGTAGCTTTATGGCCAAAGAAATCAGAATAGTAAATTTTACCTTTTAAACATTAACAGATTATGACTATATTGTGTCCAGGCTAACAGCTGGATTCAATGATGTTGAAGGTCTTTTCCAGCTGTCCTGGTTTGGGTTAGAACAGAACTATTCTGTTCAGTGATTTTACTTTTCAGCTAGAGCTCCTTTAAGTAACTGCACTTTGTGAAACTAACAGCGTATTATTGCAGACAAAGGCCTGCTTCAAGCAGTGATAAGACCTAATGTTTAGATTTACTACCAAGGATCAGTATGCAGACCAAGGTCACTGCTAAATCTTGGGTACCAGGACAGGAGGTCCAGAGTAAAAGGCTGCACCTGCAGGGAGGAACAGACAGTTCAGGTGACCCTAAAGTGACCAACTAGATATTCCATTCCATGTATGTCATATTCAGTATAAAGATGAGGGTCAGCTGCTGCTGCTTTTTCTTCTCCAATGGCCAGCATCTGAGGAGATCCCGATCCGAGACTTCCTGAATCCAGTTCCAGGATCCAGCCCCTAAGTCTGGTTCCTGTCTGCTGTTGAGTCCTTCTGCCATAGTATCAGTGGTGACAGGGACATAGTTGCCATTAATGGGGGTTAGGGTTCAGTATAGGTTTTGTGTCTATTTCATTTTTATTGTTATTATTTTCATTAAAGGAGTTCTAGTTTTCTTTTTCCAATTCACAAGTCTCTCTCATTTCTCTTTCCCTTCCCAGGGTGGGGAAAAGGGGATACCAGAGAGCTTCTGTCACTGGATTAATGGTCGGCCCAACCCTAACCCTTGCCACCAATCTAAACAATTCTGTATCAGGTATTATCGACATATCATCAGAACAAAGAAAACACAGTATATGAAAAACACTTGCAGAAATAAATAGCATAGAAGGAGTCAAACAGGACAGCTCACAACCTTTTCACAGCATCTGTATTTTCTCTTTCTTTTTCCTCTTTCAGTTTTGCTGATTTATACTTCATTCCTGATTTTTTAACAATTAGCTTGATATGTTCTTCATCTAAGATGGAATCTGATTCTAGAGAATCAAGGTCAATATCTGTGTATAGCAGTGCTTCATAAATATGATCTGTAGAAAAGATAAAGACATTTAACAATTACATCCAAAAAACACATGGGACCAAAAAACACCACACAGTTTAACACTTAGCAGTTTATATCATACTAATAAGTCTCATTCATAAAGCATTTCTCCTTTAGTTAGATTGATCTGAAAGTTCATGTTACACTACATACTTGCAGAGAACTTAATTCAGAAAGGTTTGCTGAAAATGACTGCCTCACTAGATGCCACAATCTTACTTTTAACTCAGATTTTCACAATCTACTTTCCCATTAGCTCCAAAGAACAACTAGAAGGAGGAAGGAAATTTGATAAATCTGTGAATATGCCACTTTCTTCAGTAGTAGAAATACAGAACATACTGCAGTAGTCAAAAACATTACAGAATCACAGAATCATTAAGGTTGTAAGAGACCTCTAAGATCATCAAGTCCAACCATATCTATCACTAACATACCACTAAACCATATCCCTAAGTAGAGCATCTATATGTTTCTTAAACACCTCCAGGGATGGTGACTCCACCACCTCCCTGGGCAGCCTGGGCCAAGACTTAACAACACTTGCAGGGAAGAAATTCCTCCTTCTATCCAATCTAAACCTCCCCTGGTGCAACTTGAGGCCATTTCCTCTCATCCTCTCACTGTTAACCCTGGAGAAGAGACCTACCCCCATCTTGCTACAGCTTCCTTTCAGGTAGTTGTAGAGAATGGTAAGGTCTCCCAAGTCTCCTACAGACTAAACAATCCCAGTTCCCTCAGCTGCTCCTCATAAGACTTGTGCTCCAGACCCCTCACTAGCCTCACTGCCCTTTTCTGGACATGCTCTAATACCTTTATGTCCTTCTTGTAATGAGGAGCCCAAAACTGAACACGGTATTGTAGGTGCAGCCTCACCAGCACCGAGTACAAGGAGATGATCACTTCTGTGGTCCTACTGGTCACACNCCCTGGTGCAACTTGAGGCCATTTCCTCTCATCCTCTCACTGTTAACCCTGGAGAAGAGACCTACCCCCATCTTGCTACAGCTTCCTTTCAGGTAGTTGTAGAGAATGGTAAGGTCTCCCAAGTCTCCTACAGACTAAACAATCCCAGTTCCCTCAGCTGCTCCTCATAAGACTTGTGCTCCAGACCCCTCACTAGCCTCACTGCCCTTTTCTGGACATGCTCTAATACCTTTATGTCCTTCTTGTAATGAGGAGCCCAAAACTGAACACGGTATTGTAGGTGCAGCCTCACCAGCACCGAGTACAAGGAGATGATCACTTCTGTGGTCCTACTGGTCACACTATTTTTGATACAGACCAAGATTCATAGATTCACAGAATGGCCTCCCTAGATCTGCTGCTCATGCCTCTCCTGATGCAGCCCAGGATGTGGTTGGCTCTCTGGTCTGTGAGTGCATATTGCTGGCTCATATTCAGCTTTTCATCTATCATGACCCCCAAGTCTTTCTCTGCAC
>VWZO01016925.1:735377-803519 GCA_013396975.1 Bucco capensis
CCCCCATGTCCTGTATTTCAAAGGTACCATCTGCTGATGACTGTGCCAGGTACCAATATCTTTAAATGCACAGGGCCCTCGAGAGTTTCTCCAAAGGTAAAATGGGAAATATAATCTAAAAAATAAACCACTGTAGAAAAGTTTAAATATCAAAGGCTGTACAAAGCGCATTAAACACAGTCTGTGTTCCTGCACAGAGGGACAAATTGTGCAGAAAGATGGCACAAGCACGCGGACACTACAGAGCAGTCAGTCTGCTGAGGGCAATGCGTCCTTCATGTGATGGGACTGTCTGGTGAGCCTGAGAAGGACCTGAAAAAAGCTTTATGTGAAAGATAAATTTAGCACGCAAAAGTCACCGGAGTTTACTGCAAATCTGCTTTATGAGTTGATCTTCCACTGGATGCTGCCTAGAAATCTTTCAGTGAGCTGCCATAATGCTCTGGGATTTAGTGTGGGATCATATTTTATCCACATCTCTTAACCACAGATTCAGACTGTTTTCATTTAAAGCTTTATTATAGTTTGCCCATTTTCCTGAAGGGCAAACTGAGAGTAAGTAATTTCTGGTGTCATAGGTCAGGATGATGGTTTGGGTTATAGGAATACTCTCTGCTTAACCATGTGGCCATTAATGCTCGACTTTGTCCCTTAGTTGCAATTCTTGATTATTATTAATTGCTTTAAAAAAACCCATTTGATTATGCAGTTCTTATTTTTAGTGTGTATCATTAACTAAATGCCCTGTGTTGATTTTTCTAGCTTTGAGTATTTAACTTACTCTTTTAGCAGCATTTTCAGCAAAACTACATAGGCAACAAGCTAGCACTTGAAATTAGAGTAAGCATGTGGGTGAAAAATTAGGTAAGTATATATTTAAAACAAATACCTATTTTGAATATCCTTTCTTGGATGTGAATACGTAGTATATGTCAGAGCAATGTACTTTTAATGTTACAATTTGACAAGGAAAGAGACAGATTAAGAAACATGAAATGCACTTCCCCTCCCACACATTTCAATGTAAGGAGTTGTAGTTCTCCAGCTAGGTGAGGCAGAAGGAGGATGGCAGGAGGCTCACAGAGCAGCAAAACAGGAGAGACTGCCATATTTATCTGCCCCTAAGGAGACAGCAAGCTCTGGTCTCTAGTTGTGACAGGATCACAGAAGCGTGGAGGTGCAAAGGTGCCTCAGGAGACTATCTCAACCCCAGGCTGAAGCAGAATCAGAGAGAGCAGGCTGCCTGGTATCGTGTCCCATTGGGTTTGGAGCATCTCCACAGATGGAGACTTCAGAGCCGCTCTGTGCATGCTGTTCCAGCGTTCCATTTTAAAGCAAGGGCCTCGGCAACCGGCTCCAAATTGCTCTGCTTTCAGTTCCACGTAATGGTCAAGGCGATAATTTTTTGAAGTGCACTCCGTGTTCACACACTCTTGTAAAACAAACCAAACCAAAACCACACACACACAAAAAACCAACAAACCAACTTCCAAATTAGAAGCGTTAAGGAGATAATACCTTCAGCTCCATCGCAGCTCTCCCAGAGCGGGGGAGGGAGCCAAGACAGACGCCGAATTCCCACGGAAAAAGAAAGCTGCCTGCCATTTCGAAGTCTCGGAAGGCGCCGCTAGCAGGCTGCTGCCCGACGGAAGGGGCGGTGGTGGGAGCAGCGCTTTCCGCACCTCCGGCCCCACCCCCCCCACTAGTCCCGCCCAGGCGGAGCGGGACGGAGATGGCGGCGGAGGCGGAGGTACGGGAGGCGCTGGCGCAGCGGCTGCGGGAGTTGAGCATCGTGACGGTCATTGCCGAGCATCCCGAGGTAGGGCCTGTTGCTGCCGCCGCTTCTCCCCGTGGGCCCTGGCGCTGCCCCGGCTCCTTCCGAGCGGGCTGTGGCGGCAGAGTCTAGCCGCACTGTCTCGTGGCATCCTCCGAATTTTAAAGCCGGAACTAAAATTCTACATACGAACAGGGCAGAATGGACTACAGGGCAGGTTTAGGCCCTGTACGGGATTTTTTTTAGCATCATCAAGCATTACTATGGAAAGTATTAGATTTGGAAGTTCTTGCTAAATGGACCTACAGGGCCTGGCAGGCAACTTTTGGGGGGTTTTGAGGGACTATTTTGAGTACAGATGTTAAGCCCTTCTCGTCCATGATTCTGACCCCAAGATCCCCTTTTCCTCTCCAGTTCCCCAGCAATTTCGGCAGCTGTGGCCCATCTACTTCTACACCTATTAAGTCACCAGTGTTTAGGATACTCTCCGAACTTTTTCTTAATTCCAGTTAAAAGTACATGCACCACGTCATCCCCATCTGGCAGTGGTGGACCTGCAAAAAAGGAGTGCTGTTGGGGTTCCCTTTTTGCATTTTAGAAGTGTGAATACATTAGACACAATGATTCAGGCAGTGTGCAGGAGCTGCATGTCACATTTTATTAGTGTTCTTTTAAAGTTTCTTCATAAAAGGGTACAGTTTGTAGGCCGAGGATAACATTCAGTATTTTCCAAGTATTTAACAAAAGGTACCTGCCAGTATGCAACTAAAAGTTCAATGGGATATAGGAGTCTCATGCTATACTGGTTGCATTTTCCAGGTGTTCACTGTTGAAGAAATGATGCCCCATGTCCAACACTTGAAAGGAGGTCACAGTAAAAACCTTTTTCTTAAAGACAAGAAGAAGAAAGGGTTCTGGCTGGTGACTGTTCTGCACAACAGGCAAATCAATTTAAATGACCTTGCTAAAAAACTGGGTGTTGGAAGTGGAAACCTAAGATTTGCTGATGAAGATGCCATGCTGGAAAAACTGAAAGTAGGCCAGGGCTGTGCAACACCCCTTGCCCTCTTCTGTGACCAGGGAGACGTGAAGTTTGTGCTGGATGCTGGCTTTCTGGAGGGTGGCCATGAAAAGGTGTATTTTCATCCAATGACAAATTCTGCAACCATGGGCTTAAGCCCTGATGACTTTCTGAAGTTTGTGAGATCAACAGGCCATGAACCCATCATCATACATTTTGATGAAGATGTTAAGTAGATGAAGTTCACTCTTCTATTACTAGGCACAGATTTGGTACAGCAAATGCAAGTCTCATTACAAATAAAATTTGAAAAAACAGGCTTACTTTTTAATTTTTTTCAGTTGTGTAAATTGATATTGTATAATCTGGGGAGAAGAAATACTGTCTTTGGGTTAATAGAAATTGAACAGAATATCCTTAAAAAGACATTTGCAATCTACCACTAAGTAGGGATGGTGTTATTTAAATAATGTTATGCTGTTCATTAATAAAATGGATAAAACTGGAGCTTGCCATTTGTGGTACTGGCCTTGAAGGTTTAAACTTAAAACAACATCATTAGGAAATAACAAGTTAACTCAGAATTTCTAAAATACTTGTTAATACACACAGGACAGAGATGTCTAGACTGTGTATCTGTACCCATTTATGCTCTACTACATGTTGCTTTCTTTTTATTATTTATCTAGGAAAAAACAACTTACCTACACTACAGGAAACGCATTTGATTGTCTACTTTTTTAGCTGCATTTTCACTTTCACAGTATCCTTGACTTGGGAAATAACTATTGAGTCATCTGGCAATGACCCCACAGAGACAGGTGCATGCCTCACTCAAGTATTTCTAGAGCCTCTACAAAAATGGAGGACAGAAGAGAGCCACCTGACAGCAAGTGGCAGGGTGTGAGCCCTGGTAATAGCCTCTCTCCTGGCAGAGGAGCTCCAAGGAATAACATTACTGCGGGTCCTTGTATGCCCTAGGAGGAAAGACAATACAACCCAGAGCTCTGTTAACTTTTGTGCACAATTTCTACAGATACATGAACCCATGGAAGATACGGATCTTCTCTGCCCCACCATACCTTAACCAGTACCTACAGAAGTGGAAAGAACGCTACAAGAAGTAGCTGCATTTGAGATTCTCCCTTCAGGAGAAAAGGACTGCACATAGAAACATCCCTCTGTCTAAGAGGTTGAGGGGAGGCTGATGTGACTTTCAGTAGATGATACATATTTAGTACAGAAAAGTAGCTACTATTGCAAGAACAGTATCGGTACATTTTCAGCATGAAATTTCTAATCCAATTCTCTGTCCTTCTCACTCCTGCCTACACGAATAAAACACCCTTCAGATTGGATGTTGAAGACAGAAGCAGCAGAAACTCCATGACCTCCAATGAACATCCCATCACAAGTACCCCCACAAAACCCAAAGATGGAGTTGTGAAAGCAAGGCAAAAATCTGAAGATTGTGGGGAAAAAGGGGTTTTGAACGCAGCCTGATGAAAATGTCATGTACAAACTGTGCCTAAAGGCAAGCAACAGTACCAACGCAAGTTGAGACAGAACAAAATATAGAGGAGTGATGAAAAAGCACATAAAGTGACCTACAATCTTGGCTGACCATGTGCTACTGTATCATGCTAAAGGATATGATACCAACAGTGATAAATACTTCAAGCACAAGGCAGAAATCAGCCAATTTGACTCAATTTCATTCTAGATGGTCAGGACAGTTCTAAGAGAATATCAACATTTATATGTTGAATTGTTTTGGTTTTTTTCCTCTGTAAGAAACCAAAATCTTAGTTCTACAGAACGAACAGATACAATTAACTGAGTACAAAAGAGCATCAACTAGGGCAGGGTAAGTTACTTCACCAACATCCTCACCATGGTTTCCTTAATTTCTGAAGTATTTGGCACCTCTTAATGATAGAATACTTCATGATACAGCATTTTTAGTTCTCCCCTCCACCTCAGAAAGACACAAACCAACAGCATCTACCATGGCAATTGTCTCGGATGGGAAAGAAGTGACCTAAGAATGTTGAAGCTGTAAGAAAAGTCACTACAAAGATGTCCAGGTACATGTGATTTTATATTTGTTGTTAAATAAAAGACTGAGGGGAACATCTGGTATTTGAGAGTATTTGGTTGATTAATGAAGTCTGGATTGATCAAGGCCTTGCTAAATCAGCTAGATATTAACATACAGTCTTTTGTGTCATTAAAAGTAAAATTTATCTTACCCTCTGCCTGCACCTCAACTCTCCCCTTTAAATTTTCTTCTTTGTGGTACCCCAAAATCCTTTATCACTTAAAAAACCAAAACCAAACCAAAACACCTTGTCAAGGTCTTTACATCCAGAAAGCTTTAAATGTGAAAAATTATTTTAAAGACGTGCACAATAGTAGTTAACTTCACAAATCTTAAAATCTGAACTACCTAAGATTTAACTACCTTTGTCCTCAGAAGGGATTCTGAGACTTGTCTCAGCAAAAATAATGACCAAGCAAAACCAAAGGTTCAAATACTACATTTGGCAAATCTAAAATGACTTTTTTTACTTAGGAAATTAGTGTCTTTAAAAAATATTATCAAAATAATATATAGTAAAAAGCTATGCAGGTCTATGCAAATAAACAACACAAAACAAACTACACACTGCCCAGAAAAATTCTGCTCCAGGTGTATCGGTTTCCTTCCAGAAGAAACACTCACTGAACATATCACCAACTGACCACAATGCCACTACTCAACACCAATATCCTTCCAGTAACATCAGTTTCCAGAAAAAGTGTGTATTAATGTACACACAAAATAAGAATAAAAATTATTTGGTTTGGCATTTTAATAACATCATTAATAAATGTATACAATGGCAAACATTAAAAAAAATCAGTATGTAAAGGAAATTACAGTTTTAAATAAGAGCTTTTTGTTTCACACCTAGGTACATTCCTTTAAGGCAGTTTTATTAAAATCAAAGCATTATTTACATATACATTATCATCTAACTCTAGAAATCATACATAAGCTCCTTTGTGGAGGCTGCGTCATGTCTTGGAAAAGCTCAGAAATAGTATGTGTTGGGAATGTTACTAAATCCTCAGCAGACTATCACAAAAGTAAATAATAACTACACATTGTATAGTACTACAACCTCCTTTGTCATCTTGAACTAGCAGTGACAGATTTGGCAACTCTTTCAGTGAAAAGCTGTGTGTATACTCTCATCATACGCTGCCCAACAGCTGCTGTGTTCTTCCTCTGGGAGTTCATGTTTCAGAAATTGTGAAGTGGCTCCCAAATTAAATTTAGGTTTTGTTTTATTTTGATTTTAAGGGCACAGACTGGAAAGATTAAGAAAAGAAAAAGTAAATTAAAAATCATCAGAGCATGGAGAACCTCCTGACTGCTCTTCTGCTCTGAAACTTCTTGGCAAAAAGAAGCGCTGGGAGAAGCAGATTTCTGATCTCTTAAATGCAAACATATCCCTGGTGCTGCTTTTGGCTAATTTAGCAAATGGAACCCAAAATCCCACTCTGGCCTCCATATGGATGTAGATGAAGAGGGTCAAAACCTGCTCACAATGGCACAGACACATACCAGCAGAACTCCAGCACACAAACATGACCTATGCTCAACTCTTGCCCAAACTCCTGCTGATCCTCACACAAGGAAAATTCCACTTAAGTTTTGGGATGGGGCAGGGGCATTTCTAATACATGTTATCAGTTATATTGTAATTGTAAGTTAGAAACTACCCTGAATGTGATTGCATGGATGCTTTAAGAAAGTATAATAACATGCAAAAAGCCGGCACAGAAGTTGTGAAGGGTAATCTTGGACAACTTAATGCATACCGAAAAGAGCTAAGCTAATAAATGAAATGTCAGGAGATGTCCGCGTGATGAAAACAACACAGCCATGTGTGGTGAGGGCAAGCTACATGTGCCCAGCCATGCTCCTCGCAGAGAAGTGCATGCCATGGAGTCACAGCAATGGGCCATTCATGCCTTCCTTATTCCCAGGTCTCAGAGAATCTACCTTAAGCACACACAGCTGCTCCGATTCTCTGAATACAAACAGCATTTGGCACTACAGTTTAAATCCGTTCATTCAAGACACCCATGTTCTTCTAAAAATAACGCTACTCAGTGGTTAGGGTTTAAGAGTTTGAAATGCATCAGTCCTCTGCTGTCGAGAGTTAGGAGAATCCAGTCACAATCAGACTCCAAAATGAGCTTGATTTATGATATTGCAATTCTTTTTTGTAACAGCTATGCCTTTAGTAAGGGCTACCAGCATTCCAGATTTCCAGTCTTTGTCTATGAAATTCTGTAAATGCAAGCCTTCCCTCTGTCTCTTTGGCTCTGCCCATAGTGCAGTACAGGAATGGCATAGGAACCAGGTGTGACACCAGATTTGTATTGTTTATAGAGTATTCTAGCCACTTTCAGCCATCCCACCCACTCCTCTGGTGACATCTCATAGCTGTCACTGCATGGCTTGGAATGCCCTGAATCCTCAAAAACATCACAGTATCAGTTACAACACAGGACATTATTCCAAACACAACTGAGCTTAGGCTGCCTATAAAACCGTTGTGGAGCTCGATTTCAGGAGTGTGCTGGGCTTCAGGCCTCCCTGGGGATTGCTCATCTATGTCAGTACTCTGGAAAACTCACCATGTGTCCACTGAAAGCAGTGAAAATCTTGACACTAAGGAACCAGAAATGGATTCTACTGTGAGCTGGTAATCAAAATAAACCAACGATTTTAATGAAATACCAGAAGTGTCCTCAGAGGAAGAATGGAATTCTACATGCTGCAAAAAGTTGGACTAGATAATCCTTGAGATGCCTTGCAACTTAATACCCTATGATACATGGTAGAGAGCTGCAAAATTGGTCCTATATCCACTTAAGAAAGAAAAAAACCAAAACACAAACCAAAACTCCACAAAAAATGTTTAAAATCTGTGTGAAAACAAATCCAGGCTGAACCAACTATTTGTATTTTAAAAACCAAATAATCTCTTCAGATCTAGATCTTTTAGCGTATTGTATCATAAAAAGTGTTTCAGAAAGAAGTCAATTTAAGGGGAAAAAAAAAAGAAAAACAAGAAAATTTCCCCTTCTAAAGCTCATTGAATTTTGGACAAAATGTCAGGAAAATTGAGGGGTGGGGGGAAAGACTTGCCAGCCATTGTTTTTTAATCTGTTGAACTGCATTCCTTCTCCAGTGAATAACGATTCTGTTCACACTGTCCCTGACATCCTCAGACTTTATAGATGATAAAGCCTGTAAGCCTGAAGAAATAAGCTGTTAGGCTGACGAAGCTGCAGCGGCTGCACCGCACAGCCTGAGCAGCAGTGTGACCAACCTACAGGGAGGCTGCAACCCTGCTTCTGCCAACACCTCATGCTTACCTTTACTGATGGGAATGGAGAGAGCTGTAGGTGAAATTATCTACAAGCCTGCTGGAAGGCAGGACGCTAGGAGGTCACACAATTAACTTCACCCTTTAGAACAGGAATTGATTTGTAATAAACTATAACGACTGTTCATTTTGGATCTGCTTGTACGTACATGTACTCTTCCTCTGAACTCTCTGCAAATGCTTTCAAGACTACAAATGTATGCAACCTCTGAACGTACCTGTAACATTTGTTGACTTCTATATAAATCAATAATGAACAAAATGTATCTTACTAGTAAAAGATAACCTTAATGGAAAATGATTGTAAAATGCATGTGATATTATTTACATTTCTTTTTGCCATCAAGAAACCTCCTAAGCCACAATCAACTTATGCCAAAAGAAGACAAACAAACAAACAAACAAACAAAATTAGTCAATACACAAACAGGACAGTCATACTGGAAATGCCATCTGTTGAAAAACAGCCTTATATTAAAATAAAAGTTCTAGAAAAATCATACCTGACAATTTCCTGTTAGAAACAGCTGAACATATATATGCAGAATAACGTGGGAATGTGAAAAACACAAATGACAATTTCTATAGAACACGATTATCCCATGACTCTCACTTTTGTTAGTTATCAAACTTTTTCATGTATGTAAACAAATTTTTCTCTTGCGGTATGCAACAAAAATCAGCATAAACTTTTAAAAGAGCAATTTCATGCAGATTATGCTAACCAAATAAGGCAGTGAAGTGCCAGTAAGCTGCGAGGTTTTGTATTTCTATATACAGTCAATTTCAACAAAATACTACAGCATTTATTTTAGATTTACAGAAGTAAATATAAACTGCTAGTTATGAGGGGTTTTTTTGGCTAATTATTAGCAGAAGCTTAAGCAAATCAGTGACTAATTTTATAAACAAAAGATGAAAGAAGTATTTTTTTTTCCCCTGGAGTAATTCTTGAGACCTTAAAATTCTTGGTCCTTAGGGAGATGAGAACTGTCCTTTATTCAGTAGATCTTTACAGTGCAATGTGCAATAATTTCTAAGACCATCTACAAATTTTCGGCAGTAGACTCCAGTAGAGCTCCTTGATTCAAGGAAGGAAGGTAGGTAGGTTTTTATTTCTTGCCTGCTCTAGTCACGAAGAATGTAAAAATCTCCCTTAATTTTTATTAATGATTCCTACAGTCGCTGTCTTGTTACTTCAGATATAAAGGCTTCACACTGAGATACTGAAGGACACTTTTCTCTCTGTGTTCAGTTGAAAGGTAGAAAGAGAAAAGAACGTAAGAAAGCTTAAAGTGTAGAAGTGTAAAATACAGAGTTAAGTCACTAACAGAACTAACAGCACTAATAGCATGCACCAAAGATGTTTTAATGAAGTCAAGAGAAGGACAGAATGCCAAAAGCAAGCTTTATAAAAAAGCAGTTTCCATGTAGTACAGAATAATTTATATGCTTTGTTAAACTATTCTTTGAGATTTATCTGTCCCTTTGAGAGAACTGACTTCAATATTACTTCATAATTTGATTTCTTGGAACTTTCTTCTTCAAGAGATTTGACAAATAAAAATAAACGTAATTTTTACAGGCAAAAAGCTCAATGGGATGAAGTTCCCTGCCTATACAGGTTGCTGTGAAGCAACCTGTTCTGGCTTAACTAACAAGCAAGACAGAAGCCAGTTAAGCAAGCAGTATTTACATCTGGTTAATGCAGTGTGCACTTGTTCTTATATGTAATGCTGTTAGTTTGTTGTAAATGAAATTAATCTCATTTACATTTTGGGCAGGAAACTCACCACTTGGCCCACATCTCATGTAGTGGGTAATAGAATTAGGAGCTTTGTTGCTCCCTAGACCTGCTTTTTGAATTTCTGCTTTCTGCGATAGCTTCCACATCTGCAGAGAAAAGCATTTTATGTTATTCATTGTGTTTATCAGGACATGAAAAACCCCCTCATGCATTAAAATACATTCTACTTATTAGTAGAGCAAAAGGATATACAAACTTTTTTTTTTTTTAATGTCAGAGGAAAGGACAGAGGAGAGGGATGGAAGAAACAAACTCCCTGAAAGTGTCTGCTCAACTACACTCATTACAGCACATCTTAGCATTTAGAATAATCAAATATTATTTTCAAAGCCAGTCAGATATGCTTAACGTTTAGATACACTAACCCTAAATGTCTGGCTGCATGAAAAGGAAAAAAAAGTGTAACCAAGGCTGACTAAATCTAGCAGGTAACTTATCTTTGCATTTTTAGACACTGACAGAAATGTTCACATTCAATTCTGCAAAACAGAAAATTATCTTTGCATGCAACAGCCTGAACGTGCAAAATGCAGTATCTTGACTATTTCCTTAGGGCAAAGCAACAAGCAAACCTTTAACTGCAAGCAAATTATCAAGCCTGAACAACAAAAGCTTTTTTTGGCCAGCAGCCACTTATTTAGTGTTTATAATCACCATGCAAAGCTCCAACTTATCATTTTAAAGGCAACAGGGACCAAGGAATAAGCAAGTGCACTGTGTTTACAGTGAGCCATTTGAATGGCCCAGGGGCAGAGGCAGAAAGAGTTCCACAGATCCTTCAACATAGACCAAAAGCAACATCCGTGATGTGAGCATTGTTAATGCATAAAGACCAAAAAGTGGAGGAAAAATAATCCTTCTGTACACGAAAACATTTGTTTCCTTTCCTACACAATAAAATAAATGTTGACTATTTTCAGAGACATTCAAGTTTCTAGCAGCATGCTTTCCATGTTGTGGCTGAACTCAAAGAAGCAAAACCAGGAGCACAAAAAGTTATTACCCTCAAAACTGAAATGCAATTCACTAGGAAATTATAAAACAATGCAAAATAGTAGCTTGAGCTGGACAAGTTAGTCCAGAGCTCCTGTAGAGGATCTGAGACACTAGTATTCAAAGACACTAACATTCAGCTGTTCTGAAGCCCTTTGTGTTTTAAGAGCAAAACCCTTTTAACACTGCCCTCGCCAAGCCCCCACCCTCAATGGAGTAAGGCAAAACACAGGCTAAAAGGGCATTAATTATGATGCATAAACATTCACTATCAGATTTCATTTGTGTGAAAGTGCCTTGATAGCAAGCTTCAAATTCGCTCTACAGCAGTAACCTCTAAAATTCCTCTTAGACCTTGGCCTTGCTCATTGTTACACTGTGGTTCAGCGGCCATGCTGGAGAGTTTGTAATAAACATCTCTGGATACTGGTATCTTTTGTAGCTGTGACAGTGTAAGGGCCTAAGCAAGATAAGGCTGGCAAATGAGGTAACACCATGCCTGAAAGCTTATCTGATTTCTCCAACAACAGCAGTTGATCTAAACAGAAGATACCACCTCTAGCTACAAACCATGCTCTGATCAAAACAAGCAGCCTTGCCGCAAGACACAAGCTTGTACTCAGTTCAGAAAAATACAGACACTGGTTGCACAGTATGACTCCATAGTAAGTACTCTCAGAACTAAGGCGGTTTTCTCTTTAATTCCTTAAATAACTTTCAAAATGTATTATATACTCATCACTTTATGTAACAGCACTGTTCTTCTCAAAGCTAACTCAAACACATCTACAGATTAATGGAAACATAATCAAATGACATGAGCCAAGGTCAGAACACTGATCTCGCTGTGTGAGAGTAAATGCATGTCAAATTAAGATTACATTTTGGATTTGGATTTGTTTTTTAAAATGGTGAGACAACTGTAGAGGGAATAAAGCATTAACTAACAGCACGCTGTGAAAAAAACCACTGAAAAGAAGTAAGAATTAATCAGCCCAGTAAAAATGGCTGCCTGCAGACATGGTAAAGGATTGTTGCTTTACAGTTTGAAGTGGTAACTCTACTTTCCACAGAATGTCTTTGGAACACCCAGTCTTCTCTTCTTGTTCCTTTTCCCCACCCTGAAATGCAGGTGGAGCTCTGAAAGGGCTGTGTCTGCATTTTACTACCAATTGTCCTGCATGAAATGGAGAACTTATATGCCCGCTGCTTTTTCCTGGGGCAACTGTGTATTTGCAACAATGCTACCTCTCCCTAGCTAACATTAAGGAATTAAAAGTTCAACCCATACAGCAGTACCATGCCTGCTACAAAACTGCTGGCAAAATAAATTCAACTAGAAAAATCAGAATATGACATTCATTATTTTTAATATTTATTTTCAGTTTTAAATATTTTTCCTCTCTGAATATTTTTATTAATTTTTATAGCATATTTAATTTTGGCCTACAAAAAAGCTAATGTCTGAAGCTTCATGTCATTAATATTTAAGTACAATATAATTTTAAACTCTGATTATGATTAAGAAGTTTCAAGCAATTGCAGAGACAGTGGTATACAAAGTTATTACTTCTCAACATTTCTCTTTAGCTGTTCATCTGGAATTTAATGAGTTACTGGCTTAAGTATTCCTCTACTATTATTTTGAAAGCAACTTTTTTGTTATCTTTTATTTAACTGTGTTAATTTAACAGGTTTTCTGTTACTTTCGTTACAGATCTTGTTTTCTATTATATTAGTGTTACTTCTAGTAAAAAGAAAAAATGAATTTCCACCATAATCAAGAGAGGGTTTTATTACCATACATCACAAGGAGTCTCACAGAACTCTGTTATTTGACTCCTAAGAAAACACTTCACCACATTTGTACACCAGGCATGGAAAGACAAAGCATACGAAAGGGAAAAGGTGGAAAGGGTCACTTTTTCATTACAAGTGCTGCCTAACGTGACTATTACCTCTTCACATGAATTATCATTTATGTTTAGGACTAAGAATGGTCTTTGTATTTATCAATATTCAAAAATTTTAATAAGCACGAAAAGTAATTAATGTTTATTGTGCAAGCTAGAGGCACTGAATTATTTGGCTATAACTCGCTCCTTGTGCAAAGTGCATTTATGCCAGGACATAGCATAAACAAAAAGGCATAAGACACTGAAATCTCTTAATGCTTCTTTTCATTGGTATCTCATTTTTGAAAGAAGGGGGGGAAGTATTTTTACTCCAAATACATAATCAATGTGTTACTGATACATCTGAAAGCACAAGCACAGCTGAAAAGCACTTTGTTTGTACTGGAAAGGATGTCCACTGCACCTCTTCTGACAATACAGCATGCAAATGACTTAACATGCATTCAGTAACGTACAGGAAAAAACCCAAAATATTTGTAATGCATGACAAATAAAAATACAGCTCATATTATGAAGACTTTTAAAGGCATGCAAAATATATACAGTGCAATTAATGTTTCATGCAAACTTTGGTGAGGTTACAATTTTACATTCAAACATGCTAGAGAACACAACTGAGCCTTTTACCATTGCTCTTAGAGAACAACAGCCCACAGATCTAACACGACAGTATTTTTTTTCATTGCAGTAAAATTTTCTCTAAATCCAGTGGACATTGGGAAGAACACCTGCTTCTCAATTTAGACTGTATATAAATTTAACAGTACAACTTTCTTATCATACACAACCATAGTCATCCCACACGGTTTTATTATCTTCAGGAATCAGGAGCGGGGATTCAGCCTCTCTGGTGTTTACACAGCTGGTAGGAACAAATTCACTAGGTAAAAATGACCGTCGGTCACAATGATCAGATTTTGGATCAGCAGAAGGCTGCTCTTGGTTTTTTGGTACTGATCTAAATGCTGACCGACTTGCCCAATCACTTGTTCTTGATGTAGATCTTTGAGGCAATCCACTTATATTACTAACTAACTCAGTGTTAAGGGACAAAAATGGCTGAGCCACAGTAAATGATCCTGTGCTGTCATTACCAGACATACTGACTTTATCGTTAAACACGCTTGTGCTTAGCAAAGTTCTCTTACGCAAATTTGACCTTTCCATCCTTGAAGTCTTAGGCATATCCGAGTTATGTCCTAAATTACATGGTTTAACTGTATTAGTTGCACTGCTTTGTGGAACACAACCTACTCTGTAAGCCACACAGTGAAAAAGATTAGAGGATAACTGCCGTGCTGAGTACTCACTAGAGGCTGATGGGACACTTCTGTCAGCGGTGGATGGTGCTGGATCAACTGATACAGGTTGCCTACTGTCCTTGGACAAAAAATCGTGAATGCTTGTCCTTCGAGTGGTTCCTTCTGCTGTAGAAATCACACTGCTTGCACGAGGTAAGGTAGCATAAGGATTGCAATCTCTTGATTGTCGTTGTGACACAGTTGCTTGCATCTTTTCTTTAACTGCTTTGGCCTTCCCTTGAGAGCCTGATGTAAATTTTATTGAAGAGCTGGTAAAGCAGGTATCTTCAGTTTTACGAAGGCTGGGCCTTACAAGCTGTTCTGGTTTAATGGATCGTCCATCTGAGAAATCGATGGTATTTTTTACACTTAATGATCTCACAATACCACAACTGGCAGATGGCTGTTTTCTTAGCTTTTCCCTTCCTGTCAGCTCGACAGACTCAGATAAGCTCTTCATGACTTCATCTAAAAGATTCTCTTCACTTGCAGATTTCATCTGTCAAAAATACGAAACCTCTTATAAATTTATGAATTGTAATTATGACCTTTTCTTAAGCAATCTTTGCAGACATAAATGAGGAACAGTTCTAAAGAGGTTTGTTTTTTAATTTCTCAGATCTTAAAGCACTATTAAACATTTACAGTTCCTACTCATATGAGTTTTCTGTACAGCTTACAAGAAAGTACTTTGAAAACTAGGTGTCAGACAGATCATAACTACCTGGAATTAATTCCTGTAATACTGATTAATTCAACAAATCAGATGATCCAAACTTTGAGTTTTACCTTCTTAATTGCCCCTCCGCCATCACTGATCAACACTTCTTATGCAATTTCATATGGAATATTATTTTAACTTATACTGATCATCCAGAGCTAAAAGCTTAAATTTTCTATACACTCAAATAATTAAGACAAAAATCTCCAAAAGTAATACAAAGTACATAACCTTTAAGCACCATTGGTGCCTAAATCTGGACTGAACAGCTCCAAATTTTTTCTATTTGGAAAAAATACTTCGGAGCTAGGAAAAAAAAGTTTATGTGAATACTATTCACGGCTTAAGTGAAGAAAGACTGCAGTCCTTTCCAAAATGGTAAAATAGACAATTTGGAAAGAATTAAGCTAAAAGCCCTAAGGAAATGCTCTGGCAGAAGATTGTTCAGAGACCTCTTGAGTACTCTTCCAACCCGAATGATTCTGTGTTGCTGTGAAAGGGATTCTGTGACTCATGAGCATCAGTAGACTAGACTCAGCTACTATCGTACTTCTAGATTTTGGACAGATCTACAAGAACTAGTGATGAAGAAATTAGGATATTAGCAGAGACAATGTGATTTTGGGCTTCCAACAAATTATCACTGATTTATACAAACATTTTCTTTGTCTTACTCCTCTCAGATTTCAATGAACTCCAAGGCCAGTTTTTTCTCCAGTAGAGTTACAAAGATGAAACTGAAGCAGACAAGAGTTGCTCCTCAGGGAAGTAATAAAGCATCTTCCTATCTGCTGATATAAGACAGATCTGACAACAGCTCTTACTGAAGACAGGGAGAAGAATAGTAAACCTACTCTGAGCTTCTGTCCTCCCATCTGAACTCTGATGAGTGCATCAG
The DNA here is from genome assembly GCA_013396975.1 of Bucco capensis. NCBI lineage: Eukaryota > Metazoa > Chordata > Aves > Piciformes > Bucconidae > Bucco > Bucco capensis. The sequence goes on from VWZO01016925.1 coordinate 751,259, forward strand.
TGCACTGGACAATTTCATGCAGTAGAGACCGACTTTCTTACCTAACTCAGTAACCTGAACAAGGCTCATGCTGTGAAATTCTAGATGATATTGTGTGTAATAAAACAAGTATAGTTTATCAGGATACAGCCCACACTACTTAATCAGGTATGATCAGAATCTCCACAAAGTTTTAAAGCAATTATTTAAAGTAAATATTCTGTTAATTCTGTGCTCATCTATGGGATAACAGGTAGTTAAAATATTTTTTAAACTAACCTCACTTGAGGTATTCTTGTTGCTTTCTTCTAAAAACTGTTGCAGGGTAACAACTTCACTTCCAGGTGAACCAGTTTTGGTCTGTTTTCCACGACTCTCCAGTGTTTCAGGTGTTCTTTGCTGGAGCACAGGACTAGACCTTGTATGACCTTTCAGATATTGAATGGGACTGCTGCTGCTGCTAGACCAAGCCTCGTGTTCATGTAGCAGACTAAATTCTCCACTGCTGTGACTCTGTGGTCTGCTTTGATTGCTAACTGCACCTGCTTTTGGGGTAAATGGTATTAAGTATTCCATAAGAAAAACACATGGAAGCTGTTAAACAGTATAACCTTACTCAAATCTGAAACATTATTACCTCAGGGATCCATCTTGGGACCAGTGCTATTTAATATCTTTATAAATGACTTAGATGTAGGACTTGAAGGATTAGTAAGTAAGTTTGCAGACGATACTAAGTTGGAGGGTGCTGTGGACTCCATTGGAGGATGTGATGCTCTCCAGAGAGATCTGGATAGATTGGAGGTCTGGGCAGCCACAAATCAAATGAAATTTAACAAGAGTAAGTGCTGGGTTTTACATTTGGGGAGGGGTAACCCAAAAACCACCTGCTTTCTGGGGAATGTTAGTCCTGAGTGCAGCATGGCCGAGAGAGATCTGGGAGTAATAATAGATAGTAAAATGANGGAATGGTATGAAGCTGTCCCAGGGGAGATTCAGGCTGGATGTCAGAAAAAAGTTTTTCACCCAGAGGGTCATGGAGCATTGGAATAGGCTCCCCAGGGAGGTGGTCATGGCTCCAAATCTTGTGGAGTTTAAGAGACGCTTGGTCAATGCCCTTGGTCACCTTGTGTGATCTTAGGGTTTTCGTCCTGTACTTAATGGGAGTTGGACTTGATGATCCTTGTGGGTCCCTTCCAACTCTGATTGTTCTATGATTCTATGATTATCAGATTCAGTTAACGGTAATTCTATTTAAAATGCTAAAAAATCCAGTCATTGTTTTTCACTCAAATCAAATACATAATTACTACAGTTACACTTCCCTCACTTACCTCTTATAGCTCTTTAAGCATGATGTGGTAGCTTCTGAATAAACAAAATGCCTGCCTCCACCTATACAGTACTATATGCCAAGAGGCTAAAGATATGCCTCTGCTCTTGTTCAGCATCACTGCAAGGCACACGCTCTAATATACTATAAATGAGTTTTACATAAGATGATATACAAAGGATGAAATGGAAAGAAAATACTTTCTTCAACATAGTTCTTCAACAAGAACTTTTTAAGAATGCTGCTTCTAAAACAGCTCTGCCGTTAATTCTAGTTTATTGCAACGGTGACCTGAAGGAAACATACAGCATTAAATGCAAAATAAATTCCACAACACCAATTCTTTTTGTTTTTCAATACTGTGAGTTGCTTAAAAAAAACAGAGATGAATAATCAAGTATTTTGTACTTTATGTTACTCCTAAGAAATGAATTAAGTTAGAAGAAAGATAAACTGTTTACAGCAGAAATTTCAAATACCGTATAGAAACGGGGGCAAGGACTACCTCAAAGGATCTTTTACAGATGGGTGTAATCAAACAGACAGAAAATAAACTAATGAAAATCTTTAGCTAGCATTCACCTCTTAACTTTCAAACAAACAGATAGTGTTTAGTAAGTGCAAGCCATAAATATTAAATGAAGTCTTGAGTTGGCAGTGTTCTAGTTTGGCATGTACAATTGTCTCAGCTAGAATGGCCATTATTAAAAAAAAAACCCAAAGCTCATAATAGATGAAATGTAGAGAATACTGCTGAATCCAGGAACATTATTAATCTTTTAAAACCAGCATACAAATTTTACAGGACAGTATACATGTGCCATTTTGTCTGGTTTGTGTAGTAGGATGCTAGGAGAAAAAAAATGGAGCGGCTTCTCTGCTTAAGAATAAGTGATTTTAAGCTAATTTGGGTAGAATTCTTACTTTGTAACATTGTTACTTGGGCTAGGTTTGGTTTAAAATAGTTCAACACATAGTAATATAATCTTTCAAATATTTATTAAAAACATAAGTAATATTAATACTCTTATCTTTTCCTAATTTGGGGAATGAAGCCTATAAACTGCTTAAAGACAAGCAGACTGTATCTTAACAGAGAAAAAAATGGAAATGAAGCATGTGTGTAAATTCACCTACTGCATACCTTTGATCTCATGGAGCGAAGCATTGTTATTGCTATTGCTAGTAGATGTTCTGCCACTGTCAAGGCTGGCTGGTCTGGAAGCTAAATGAAAAATTAGGAGACACCATGATGAACAAAATTTTCGTAGACGACACGGTACGTTTACATTCTGATCACAGAATGCTCAGAGGCAGGAATCATGCACTATTTCACAGGCTGAGCATGCCCATTGTCAACAAAGTGGTTTCTTACAGATCAGAAAGCGAAGGGATTTCCAGGCAGTCCAAGAGGACACTTTAGAAAAGGGCACTACAGGAATAATAAGGTACAAAGAAGAGGAAAAGAGAAATAGAGTGTACATTTAGAATTGAAGCTAGATGTTTAGTGGGAAACCAGGATTTTACAGATGAAAGGATGGACATGCAGAAAGCTGCTTGTGATTAGGTCACTTACGACAGATTTGGCAAGGAGCCTTGCACATTGTTGAAATGCCACGAACAGGAGGAGCAAGAGCATCTGCACAGACAATGTCCTGTACTCCTATCCGATACAAGGGAAATGGACTGTTACTATCTTCAAACATGTCTGTTGTTCATACTAATTTTAAGTGTTTAACAACAGAGTTAAAAATTCACCTCTAAATAATCTATTATAACTTTCACTTCATAGCTTTGCTTGAAGGAACATGTAATAATTTTATAGAATATAGTGGATGACAAATTTAGGTTTCGCTGAACCATAAACATTGAAAAATCAGGCCAGATTTGGATTTAGGGTGGTTTTTTTTTTTTTTGTTTTTTTTAAGGATTGAAATGAAAATTTCTTTTATTCAACTATTAACGCTAAATAATTTTTTTAAAGGACAATGTTTTGATCCTGTTCAGATGCACTTCATGGATACTTTCTCCTAGAGACAGAGAACATCCAAATTAGTAGTTAAGAAAGAAAAGAATCATCTGAAGAAATGATACTACACATTCAGGAGATATGCAAATCACAGAAAGCATGCTCACTTCTAACAATGCTGTTCACTGTTTTTTTTGGTTGTTTTTTTTTTTGCAAATGTAGTTAACATTCACATAATACATCCTCAATTCATTTAATTGAAGTTCACATCTTACCATGAACTCTTGATCCTGTACTAGAATCATCACTAATACCTTGTGGACTGACATCTTCAAATGATGTAGTATCTATATAGAGACATAAAAGATGATGTAAAATAAAATAAAATGAAAAGTGTATTTTAATATTTATCATCTGTACAATATATGAAAATGTTGTTCAAACAAATCCATTTTTACTTAGGCAACACTCTGCAGGAAAAATCCTGAAAAGTTTTATAACTGCAGTTATTAAACCTATTCAGTATCTTAGCACTGCAACTCAATTATTAAGGTTGCTTTTTGCCAGAAAATGTAAAGCACAAGCAAAACTGATTTTATATGAAATTGCTGTTACACATAGTCACATCATGGTGCAAAAACCTTCTACCTATACCTTTATTATTTAGCAACTGCTTGGATCTGAAGCCTGTAGAAGAGTTGACAGTTGCAAAGTTGATAGCTGTAGTAGAGAAGGCCATAGCTCCCAATTCTTTCCTCCTTTTACCCGTAGATACATCATCAGGACCCTCCAGATGCTCAGAACTACCTGCCCATTGTCCTCCTGCTAGGACCATGGACTGCACCAGGTCATTCATGGCTGGGATGCAAATGAAAGCAAATGATCAGCATGGTCAATGTATCTGCTTTAGTTTATTTTGTACTGCAAAATGTTTGACAGTTTTCTAAGCATTAAAAGCGCATTGAATACTGGAAGATATAAACACAAGATCATCCATGTTATGACATGCAATCAGCTCAATGCATGAGAAGTGTGCTAAGTCAGAGACTTCTTTCAGTTCAGTATGGTTCTTAATACTGACTTTATTAGGTATAATTGCCATGCTTGCGCAGCAATGATCTGTTAGAAGCCTTGACACACTGTTTGCAACAATCAAATGGGATGAATAAGGATAAAATGGGCAAAGGTGTTAATACAATATAATGTCAACAATGATACGGGATCCTTGTACAGTGCAGGTTACTGCAGAGATACTGAATTTTACATAATAACAAATAAAAGGATCTGAAAAAGATGACATCTGATGATATTCACCTTTATTTCAAAAACAGAGAAAATTGTCCACCTCTCATTAAAAAATTAAATAAATCATTTTGGCAACAGCAACTGATGAATACTTGAAGAGTGACAGACCACCACACAGCCTTGCGCTATTTTCTACTCTTTCTTTAAACCAAAAATTACAGTGATTTCTTAAAAAAAGGCTTATGAAATGTGTAAGTGGGAACTATTTAGGTTAACACAGTGCACTGTAAATTTATATACACATAGAGACATGTGTATACAGACAACTATGTATACAAATATATGCAATCACAATGCACTGAATATACATACATATATATATATGTATGTGCATGGTTTTGTGCATGTAAACATGCAGGTACATGTCTGGATGTGTGCACATGTGCACATATATAAAGTATTCAGTGCCAAGATTTAAAAAAAGAAAAAAGAAAAAGCTCCAGCTCCTTGTATTGTAGCAGGACTTGCACATTGCAAAATAGGAGGAAAAATACAGCGCAGTCCAGGGAGAGGTTAGTAAAAAAAATTAGTAATGGAAGCCAGTGTAGCCATTTAAAAGAAGCTGAACTGTCATAAAGTCTTACACATGGAGCGACGGTAGAAGGCCTTCATTTTGTCTTTTTCCTTCGGTCTGTTCCTCAAAAAGGGCAGTCTTTTCAGTGCAACCACTTTTATGTCATAGCATGAGGAAAAACGGAAACAGGGAAATGAAAGAAAAAAAGGGAGAAGAACAGATGGAAGTTAAATGTTGAAACTAAGGACAGAAATGAGTGTCTGAGTTTAAGCTATGTATGCTATGCTAAAAGCTATCAATTCTCATGGTTCTGTGTGAAAATGAAATATGAAAGCTACACTGAAACATGAAAGCTACATTATGAAAACTTTAGTAATACTCAGACATGCAACAAAAATAATGGCAAAGAGTGTAATACAGTTTGAAAATTCTAGCCACTAAGCTCTTGGAAAAAAATAGATGTAACTTCTTTAGAGATATTTACAGAAATTGAAGATTATGTTGTTTTTTACTGTGAAAAATAGAATTTTTTGAACATGTTAAAAAGTCAGCGAAAAAGCTTAAAATGAAAGTGACCCCAAGTACCATTTCTACTTTAAGATAGGTTCACATAATTACTTCTTAAGATTAACAATTTTTGTAATGTTTTGCCCTGCATCTCTAATAGGACACAATCTACTATCAGTCTTCATTTGTTACAATTTGTGCTCATTAATAATTTTGGCCATCTACTTCTATCTTGCAGAAAAATTACATAGACCTCATGCTACTGTTTGTGTGCAGTAACTTTAATATTTTACTGAAATAATCCACTTCAAATCTGTAGTGGGAAAAATAAGATTAAGATTTATTGGCTGGAATGGTATACACCAATTTTCTCCAGCTAAAAAATTACCAAAGATTAAAAAAAGCAAAAGAAAATCCAAATGTGAGTGCTGCTCTAACATTTTGGGAGGACAAAGAGAAAATTGAAGTAACATGATATCAGGAAACAGCGTTAAAATTACAAATAATATTAAAAGATGGGGGAGGGGAAAATCACAAGTTAATCTTGTCCTTAGATTTAGCACTTCTGCAGGAGTAACCAATGACTGGCAGACACCTGCACTTTGAAGCATCAGATAAACTGTCTGCTGACTGCCAAGCATCCAGGAACCACATGAAAACAACTGGCAGGTAATAGTCCAGAAAGAAAAACAAAATGAAATTACCAAAAAGTTCTTATTTATGCAGATACGAAAGCAGTCTAGTCCAGTCTATCAGCTCAAGATCTGCATATTTCATCGTTCTGAATTAACTTTTTGGGACAAGTGCTTTGTCATTTGTCTTGCTTTTCTGCTCAACCAAGCAGCTTGTTATATAGCAGTTTCTATTTTATACAGCAGTACATATATACATATGCATTTACAAGTGCACATGAACTACCCTGAAAGAGAAAGAAATCTCCCTCTCCATCATATTATCCTCTTTGCACTTAACAGTAAGAAGTTACAATATATTTTACAACTTTCCCTGACTGCAAAATTGGCACAGCCACAAGCGTCCAAACCAAACACAGAAGTTTTCACTGTTGCAGAATATAACTATCTTGCCTGGAAAGGGACAGCAACCACCCTCCTATTTCAGGTCCTTATGCTAAGGGGTGGGGGAGAACAGGGAGAAAAGAAAGGCATCTGTGCTACCTGTGTAAGATAGGAGCATACCATATAAAATTTCACCTTTGAATTATTCACTATGTAGATCATAGAATGGTTTGGGTTGGAAAGGACCTCTGGAGGTCATCTAGTCCAACCCCCCTGCAGTGGGCAGGGACATCCCCAACTAGATCAGGTTGCCCAGAGCCCTGGCAAGCCTCACCTGGAATGCCTCCAGGGATGGCAACTCAACCACCTCCCTGGGCAACCTGGTCCAGTGTTCCACCACCCTTGTGGTGAGGAACTTCTTCCTAATGTCCAATTTAAATCTACTCCTCTCCATTTTAAAACCACTGCCCCTTGTCCTTTCACTCCAGACCTTTGCAAACAGGCCCTCTCCAGCCTTCTTGTAAGTTCCCTTTAAGTACTGGAAAGTCACTATTAGGTCCCCCCAAAGTCTTCTTTTAGGACTCTGGGGTGCATCTCACCAGGTCCCATAGACTTATGTATGTTCAGGTTCCTCAGGAGGTCATTAACCTGATTTTCACATACAGCGGGAGGGACTTCGCTGTACAGATTTTTTTTTTATTATGTACATATACTGGCAAGTACCTCAAACTAACAAGCTTCTTAGTTTGGTTTGGGTTTGTTGTTTGTTTTTTTTTCAGAACAATAAAACATTCCTCCTCTTGTACATCCAGAGGAAATAACCCAAAACCATCGGAAACACAGATGCTGACTGGCTCAAAAAACCCCCAGAGAAGCTGCTAAATCTCCCGTAAAGGACACATGCATGTTGCCTATCTAATTCTGTATAACAGTATGTAGCCATGAACAGCTCCTTGCTAAGAGTATGAGGTACAGCATCAGACTAGTTTTCTAATAGGTAAATAACTCATCAGTTTTAGCTCTAATGCCATCAAACCAAAAGAGGTAATTCTATTTCTACTGTTTGTCATCATGTTGAAATATCAATATTTTGTAATGTCTATAATCCTTTCTAGACAAGATAACTGATCCGTCCTAATTTAATATGTCCAACCTAATCTTATTAAAAAGTAACCAGATGATGTTCAAGAATCATTCAAGTAATCTGTGATTTTTGTTCATTAACACAGATTAGCTCCAAAAGGACCAATTCACAGCCCTTGCAACTGCACCAAACAGAAAACCCCACTGCATTTACTGATGTCCTGGAAATTATACATCAAACTCTGTCCTTTGGTAAAATGCAACTCCTCCTTGAGAGGAGGAATTACATAATTTCTGCATAGACTACAACTGAAGAAATGCCTTGCAAAAAATAACAGCGCTACAGCAGAAACAAACAGGACACCACAAAGTTTAGCTTATGCAGCTTTAGCCCTTTATACCTTTATTCAAACAGACTTTAAAAACAGGATGACATGAGGACTATTTTGGTCTTAGTAATCATCCACTGAAAAAACTCTACTTATAATTCATTAATGTTTCTCTCTCTTTTCAGTATTCTATGAACATGTTCTTGCTTTCTGAGCTGAGAATTAATGATGAGCATTGCATAATTCCTCCACTGATCAGGAAATCTCCCATTTTGTAATCCTCCTAGTGTTTGCCAGAAATACTGGGGAATTCTGTATGGATAGTATTAAAATCCTCATATCGTTTTGTTCATGCACACAGGAAAAGACATTTAAAATGCTTTGGTAATAGAAAATGGAGTCAAATGTAATTCTTTTACTTCTACTACAGTATGATGTGTCTGATACTGGTAATAATATTTAAAGATGACAGGCTTACTAATAGCCTGAATTCCTTGGGACATTGTTAAGAATCTGAAATGGCTGAAGTGGAAGCTAGCTTTCTCTGAGAGGTGATATGGGGTAGGAAACCTATACATCTTGAAGATCACTTTATGTCAGATACTCTGTCCTCTGGATTTTGAGAAGACACTGATTTGTGCCAATGAGTGCAATTCGGGGAATGTAAACTGCCTTCTCTTGCTTTCTGAAGGACAAAGGACATTTTGCCTCACTCTCTGGAATCATGTCTGTTCCCAGATGCAGGAGATCAGGATGGAATAAAACCTGTCTCTTACCATATCCCAAACTGCCTTTAACAAGCGTGTAAAACTACAATACCTGAGCATTTGCATAGACAGTTGGCAACTTAGAGGTTTTGCTTTTCTTGCAGCTTCTTTCAGGGGAAGCTGCCACTGCCAGGCCACTCCTTACAGAAAAGAAAGGAGTCACAGTATCTTGGTATTTAGGATTTACAGTGATGCCAAAGACAGACTGCAAACTGTGCACCATTACTGGGACTTCTCTCACTGAGATACTCACTTAACTCTGTGAGATGCAAACTGCCTCGGTAAGATTGTCAGCATTGAATTGGCCCAAAATTCATCCAAATTCTATCAAAAACTGTGGTTTCCATAGTGACATGTGTAATGGAGGAAGGTTAGGATACAGAATTAGATCAGCCTTTCCAGTTTGTGGATAAATACACTGGGATTAAGGGGAACATGACCAAGGTCCACGGAGTAGAAAATTAATGAGGTCTGAACAACTTCAATCCTCTTTTGAGGATCAGCCACCGTAACTTCAACCATGGCTCTACTAGGAGGGTAACTGCACACTACAAGGTCCCAAGTATCATGCAAAGAAAACTGTCACATAAAAGAGCCCTTCTAGAACATGAAATTGTTGACACAAATGCAGATGGTTTGAACCAAAGCAAGCACACTCTTGACTCAAACTAACACACATCCACTGTAGTAGCTTCAGTCACTCCTGAATTCCACAAGACTTCCAGTTTACATGTAAAAGCAACAGTTGCTTTTTTTTTTTTAAATTCAGAAGTACTATTTTGAACCTTAACAGACTTTTACACTGAAAAATGCTAAACTTCCCAAATGGAGAAGTTAGCAATGAATGTCATAAAATGTACCCTCACAGTCTCTAGTTTCTTCACTTATTAAAAAAAATGCTCACAAATCTGATTTTGTTTCCCTGAAATAGTGTTTATAGATGGTTGTAACTTTAAGCTTCTGCAAGAAGCACAGAAGAAAAAAATACATCATAAAGGCTTTAATAATTTCTAACACAGCAAATTCATAGCTTGTATAAAAACTAGAGTATCAATCTGCTGTCTTTTGAAAACCAAGACATTAAATTTTGAAAAGTATTGTAAAGATTTTAAGTGAATGTTAACATCCATGTTTTCTGATGCTTTTACATGCACAGCCAAAATGCTTTTGGTGCGTAATTATTAAATAGAATCATTACATCCTGATAACTTGGAAGTAATAGCTCTCAAGTTGTGAGAAATTGGGACAGTTTATGATTCATGCCAACAGTGGATAACAAAAAATACAGGTTAATAAATGTACCTGCTGCATAGAATCTGGCCTTTTATACTGTGGGCATTCTAACATGACAGCTGTCAGGCTCTTTCAGTGTTAGTAAACTGTTTCTGGAATAGTCGATCTCTCCACATCTCTGTAACCCTCCTCACTCTCCCTCTCAGTCACTTAATTCAGTAACAATTCACATCTTTTTAACAGGTTATGTCTCTACATTAACTCTTCCTATTGCATATTCAAATATTATCAAAATTCTTCATTGCTGATTTTGTGAGGTGCTGCAGAAACAGCAACTAAAGGAAGCTGGCACAGCCACACCTTGGAAAGCACTTCCAAGACATGGGAGGAAGGATTCATGCTGGGACAAGAGGGAGAAACAAAAAAGGGTACTAATGGCAGCATCTGACAGTCCGTTCAAAATTCTGCTTGCCTGACACAGTGACAGTGCCTCCTTTATCTTACCCAAGCACCGTAAATGTATTTTAACTTTTACCTTTAGAGCTACAGAAATGCTAAAAACTACTTCCTGCCTAGACATTCAAGAAGCCTGCCAAAAGTCAGTATAAATCTTTCATTAATATATGAATTCAAAAATTATCTTTAAAAATCCCCAAACACACAGCCTTTTCCAGTACCTCTTAATTTTTCATTGTATCAAAAAGATCTTTAGCCAAGGATTATTATAAGAAAAAGATGTTTTGCAGTACTCACTACTACTCTTTTTGGTCCCTAAGGTCTGACCATCTTCAAGAGAGTTTGAGCCCACAGAGGAACTATCCTGACTGTCCTGGTGGGGCAGCTGAAGAAATCCTTCACTGGATTCTGAGCGGGTAGGCGTAAGGGTCACAGACTTCAAACGTTCGCGATTAACATCCTTCTTAGATTTTATCAGCTTCCTCATTTTCAGAGTAATCCAGTTGCCCCTCCTGTTATCAATAATACAGTACATTGATTGCATTTATAATACATCTGCCTTCAGACTTTTCCTAATTTGTATGCAAGAACAAAGGCATCATTGTGCTCCCCTGAAGTTTAAACAAATCTTGATTTTAAGCTGGAACAGAACAGGTACGTCATGTTTTAGAGCTGTGTTTATTTTTATGTCATGTTCATTAGTACCTTCTTGGTGGAGATGGTTCATAAAATTTATACTGATCCATTATCTTTTCCTCCAATTTCTCCTTCTGTCGCCTTAATTCATTCAGCTTGTCACTGTGAACAGAAATTAATGATAACGTATGCTTCAAAAACATATCTATAATGTGTGATTAGTATGTTTCCTTTGGATAGCTGTTATCTGAAAATTGTCACTTTTTATGAGGAACTCTAACACTTGTTCCTTATTGAAAAATCAAGAAAGACATAGCAAACAAGCAGTCTTACTTTCATAACAAACATTTAATGTTTGTTACAAAATTAAAAACATTCCCGTTTGTATTTTACACAACTTAATTTTCCCCCTCTTGTAATACTAATAAAATGCACAGACTCTAACAAACATTATTTAGACAAGCACATCTCCTCTTGTCTCAAACTCAATAAAAATTTTTCACAGAGTACAAACAAACCTAGGAACTTTGCTTGCAGTAGAATGAGGAATAAATAATGTTTTTAATCCTCATTTGCATCCTGAGCAATGAATGTAGTTGCACTGATGCTTTAGAATTAAAAACAATGTTTGCACTTTGAGTTACCTGCTTTTCAAATATAATTTACATTTTTATTTTAAGAAGACAAACATTTCAGAAGTAGCACAGGTGTTAAAATCTATATAAAACAGAAGCTTTTTTTAAAAATAAAGGTATTAGTGTAACTGCCCTAATCACAGTAATGTCATTGTTTTAAAAAACTCACATGTACTGCCTTTGCTCTACATGGAAGAGATCCTTGCTTTCCATATTCTGCTCAAGTAATGTTCTATTCTGTAGCATTAATGTTTGAATTTGATCTAGAAGATGTCTGTTTTCCTCCTCCAGATTTCCTTTAAGCTGGCTAAGCAGCTGTTTAAATACACAAAATGGTACATGCATATAGATGTAAGCATATTTTACACACAGACAATGAGATTATCAAGAAAATTCAGAACTACAAAGGGTTCTGATAGTCCAGTCAGTAAACTTAACTATATCACAACCTAACTGATAAAAAACTCTTTGATGCTTTAAATAAATTAAAACCAGTTTACTTAACACAAGCTCAAATTTTTGTATTACCTGTACAACAGGCAAATTAGTCTTCAGACCCACTTCATTATCTATAAAACAGATGGCTAGTTTTCAAGCACTTCATACAATTTCATGAATCTACAAACACACTGATATAAATATTACAATGATACCAGGCATGACAAAAAGTGTAACTCTCACATACCTCACACTGATTATTTAGTTTTGTTGACGTAATATCTAGTTGTTGGTACTGTTCTTTGAGCTTAGAAAACTCAGCTTCTAATCGTGTTTGTTCTAGTTTGGAATTGTTCAATAATGTTTTCAAATTCTTATGATCAGTTTGGAGAACTTCATTTTCTCTCAAGAGCTGGCTATACGTATGAGTAAGCCTGGAATGAAAAGACATCATCATAAAATAACACATGCACAGAGAAGGGAATGTATTCATTACCTGTGTTCCCTCTGAAACGTGAATTTCCACGGCTCTATACTACTCCATAGAACACATATAAACATTTCTTACTATCACACACTGTAGGGAACTAATTTCAGCCTAATTTTCCTAGAGATGCATTCTGCCTTCAAGCCACACACTTTGGGTTCTCTATGTTTAAAAAATAAAGCAGGATTTCTAAATGCAGACATCACAAAGAATTTTAAGATGCCACTTTTCAAAATACAAGACTCTTACAAAACAGCTGGATCTTCTTGCCAATACAAAATAGGCACAGTCCAAACTTCATCAATAATGGAGGTCCTGGATTCCCCTTGTCCCTGCTGGGCCCTGCCCTGTCCCTTTCACCTCCAGTTCCTACCTCACCAAAGGTAGGACACATTTAATTTTAAGCTTCTTTGCCAGGTGAACAAATTTTAATGCCCCTTCTTGAGGGGGAAGTACGCTATGTAAATTCTACTATTAAACCTGAATTACTTATGGCAAGCTGTAGCTCAGTTACAGGGATCACACAGGACTTTGCCATCCACTGTAGTTTTACTCCTGCTGGCATTAACTTCAGTTATCCTACCCCTCCAGCAACTCAGGCAGAGCATCTTGCTCCCTCTGCAGCTCACAACCATGCTGCACAGTGCTCAGCCTGGCATTCCTCTAGATGCTATGTGGAACTCAGTTTCCTCAGGATATAATAATTATTTTTTGTGGGGTTTTCTTGCCCCCTTCACTCAGGTTTTGAAAATTACCATATTGCATCTCAACACTGTGGAGTTGCTCTAAGGTATGGATTATAAACGTCCTGAATTGCAGCATCAGGGATTAAGAAATACGAGAGGATGTAACACTTGTTTAGACTGTGCTAACAAGTGCATAGAGCTGCACTAATATACCTATCAGACTTTGCTTTACCTTTCATTTTCGTCACGCAGTTTTTTATACTCTGCTGCTACAGTCTCATGTGTTTCATTCTGCTGCAGCATTTTCTCTTGTTCTATCTTGAGCACTTTCTCCAACTCTTCCAGCTGCACTTTCTGTTTCAGCAACTGATTGTATCTGCAAGCAAACATCCTATTTAAATTCTGGTTTTGAATGACAAGAAAATACAGATTTTTTAATTTTTTTTTTAGAAGGTGATTTTTTTAAAGATCCTAATGTTATATTTAAGTAATGCTAATTTTATTCATACTGGTTACACAGCATTTTTTGCTTTTTGCTCAGGAATCACAGACTCTAATTCTCCTCATGCATATTAGTATTTACCTATCTTCTAAGTCCTTATGCTCCACCTCCAGATTTTTGTGTGCAGATTTAAGACTTCCATGTTTAGCAATCAGAGATTCATACTCAGAAGCCTGGCGTTCATGCAAGTGCTCCAGTTTTTCGTGATCTTTGAGAAGTGAATCATACAATGATTTCAGATCCTCATGTTCCTTGAGCACACCTTCATTTTCATTTTCTAAAGCAGACTGCTGGATCAATAGTTGTGCATTCTGATTCATAAGAGATGTGCTTTGAGAATTAAGGGTAGAATTTTCAACCTGCAGTCATAAACATTGAACAAGAGTTGTAAATTAATTTCATAGTCTGGATTATCTTGTCTATCTCCTACTATCAAAAGATTTCTTGAGTTTAACCTTCTTGTAGAAGAGTACAATTTCTCCAAAAATGATGTCAGAGCAATATTAATGTCTACCAATACATTAAAGCCTTCAACATTACACAGCTTTAAAAACAAAAACCAACCAAACAAACAAAACCCAACAAAAAACCCCAAACCATCAACCACTTTATTTTGTGTGCCTCTGGAAAGATTAATCTAATCTAATCTCTGGATATCTTAAATAATTGACAATACTTAATGTGCCTGTAACCTGAGTTGTATTAGGCTAGTTTCCTTCTCTCTCCTATTCAAGAGATGAACAACACAAATTACTGAGGCTTCTAATACCCTCAGGATATCTATTTAAGGAAAAAAAGAATCTATCACTCCAGTGCACACTGTTACTAAGGAAAAATCCCTTTCTGCTGAATTGCAGCATTCTTTGTTACAGATGAGAAAGCTAAACCTTTCACTGTAAATGAAGTAATGTCTGATGGCAAGTGTGTGCCATGAAACTGCCCAGACTGAATTCTGAGTTTGATTTATTTCAGAATTCTCAGTTATCCTTTAAGACATCTTTTCTCTTGTATGTTCCTTAGGAGTACCAGAAGGAATAGGAGAACTACAGTTGCCTAAGAACAGCTTTGACATAGTCCATGCAGACCAGCTTAATTCACACTCAATCACTCTTTTTTTTTTATGAACATATTTCACCTTTCATTTTGATTTAGTGTTGATAGTTTTCTTGCAACTTGCCTGAAGCTAGGAGCAAAATAGCTGCATTCTCAAGGAAGAAGAACTCTCTTCCTCAGTTTGTTGGGTATAATATCATTCAGTCATGCCTGGGCACAAAAATTACATTGTTTGGTGATGGTCTCTACAAAAAAGGCAGAAAATGCTTCCTTCTCCCAATTCATTGCCTCAGCACTTTCAAATATCTACTGTTAATTCATTCTCCAGGTTTATCAGATAGGAATGGCCTGTGCTTTTGTGCAATTCACAAGGCAAAAAAAGGAGCTACATAGATATTCCTATCTTTTTGGCAAGTGCTATTACAGAATACTCGAAGAGCTGTGAATCTCAGAGATAAATGCACATCTGTTTAAAACGGTGTATTTCAATGCCCACGTCCACTAATTCCTAAAGCCTAGATGAGACACAGCATGTGCACAAGTGTTCTGATTTGTTCATAGGCTTGCAGCCACAAAGGGGAGTACTGTGCACTAATTAGATTTCAATGTGGCAGACTGGAAGTGCATCTGCGGTACAACTGTATTCTTTCCAGAAAGAGACAAGATGAGAACTTGAGCCACTCACAAAATGCATTATTTGTTTACTTGTTTAAAGACTCCTTCACTCTGACTTCCAACCACTCTTCATCATTTCTGACATTATTTACTACTTCTGATGAATTGTGCATTTAGTGTTACCTCTTTAAGTATTTTTGATCCTTTGAGTTCCAAGAAGTGTTAGATCCATTAACAAAAACATTTCATTAAAAAAAAAAAAATTATAACCCTGTTAAAAGTATGAAGAATGACATCTGAATTTTGGCCATAAGAGCTGGAAGACTCTGTGAGCAAGCATTCTTGTAATTCCCATGGCAGCAAGTTACCTTTTTGCCTCTGAATTATCTGATTTCAATTGTCACATAGTTATGGAAAAAAGAAAAAGGTTTTTCTCCCAAGTCTCCTGTACTTACTAATGTCTGGATTTTCCCCTTAGGTATGGCTTTTACTTTTTTTTTTCTTTTAAAAACTCTTCTTCTAAAAATAGACAAAATACTAAATTTACTAGAGTCTCTTTGGACACATGATTTCCTTGACCTAATTTAGAAGGAAAATTACCTTTGCAGAGAGGATAAAACAACCTACTCCACTCCTAAGTATGAAATGAAGGGTTTAAATTGGACAAACAAGAAGGATTAAAATCATCTTCTAGAAATGTTATTATTGATCAGCAAACAAAATATTATTTGACTGCTCTTAGTGTAGATTATTTGCACATTCCTTTCTTTTCCATGTCTCTACCAGAAGCAAAATGTGACTTCCAATACATAACTGCCATGAGCTTTTAAGCTTTCATTTGGAAAAACTTTCAATTAATTTCTTTTTTGAAAGCAAAATAGGAAAATATTACCTGCAACTTGGCATTTTGAGTTTGTAGAGTTGTATTTTGTTCCTGTAGAGAAACAGTCTGTCTCTGAAGTGCAAGAATCTGAGCCTGCAGATTGCTATTCTGTGTCTCAAGTTGTTTTAATTGTGTCTTCAGTGCTTGCTTTTCTGCCTGCAGTGTAGCATTCTTTGAACATGAAAAAGAAGAAGAAAATTTGAGTTCACAGCTGTTTGCTGAGCTTCAAGAAAAAAACGCTGTTTCTCCAAAACAAAGCAGCACATTTACAGGGTGGAACAGAACTGTAAATCACCTTATATAACAAACTAACACACACTGATATTATCACTGCAGGTTAAGATTAAAGAAATAGGTAGCTAACACTGTGCCTTATAGAGAAATAGTAAAGAAAACTCCATGACTCATACAAGTAAGGATTACGTAAGAGCGATTTCAGAGATGTGGGGATTCAAAAGGGCAACGCAGGTTTCCACATTTCCTTTCAAATGCTGATCAAGTGCTTTACAGCATCCGTCAGAGCAGATCCCAGCTGTTTCACAAACTATATTTAATACAGATTATGCTTGGTATGTAACTAGGTGATAAATTGCATACTTCTTTACAGTACTCTCATTTCTATTATCGGAACAGCTCATAGCAAAGAGTTAAAAATCAGAGTAATATTAAAACCACATCTTACATTCCTTTCCACTTCAATTAATCTATCTTTAACTTTCAATAATTCTCTTGTAGTTTCCTGATTTTCTTTTTCCCACTTATTGACAGATTGATTGTCTTCTCCACTTCTTGGAGGAGAATTCTGAACCATCCTTTCCTCTTCTTGTCTTTGCTTGAGAGCTTCATAGTTCTTTTTCACCTGGAATTATTTAGGACAACTTACATTAGGTTTAGAATTTTCTGTTTTCTACATCCTAATTTATTACACAATGATATCATTTTTCAGTGAATAGGAAGTGCTGTTACTGTATTTGTAAATTTGCTTTTTTTGATATGTTTGGGGAGGTGATGTATAAATTATATATGGACATGGACAGCTTTACCCTAACACATACTTTGCTTACAGAAAGAGAATTCTATTTTATTTCAGTACTTTCAACAATTCCCAACTTTTATAATGAAGTCCTACAACCAAGGAGATTGTATTTCTTTTAACTACATCACTCACACTGTTCAAGGTAGATCAGAAAATATAACTGAAAAAGACTACTTTGGGCATTCCAATTCAGATCATCTTCACATTATTTATCCATCTGACACATTCAACGACCAATGAATAAACTCAGCAACCTTTTACATGATTTCAACAGTGGGCCTGTATTACTGCAGTCTTAAAAAGCAGTCATACTTTTGTCCTGCTTTACATTACCTCAACAATGCCTGTCTTCTGCTGTCTTACACAAAAGGTCAAGTGCAGAAATAACAAGAGCTAGTATAGGAGTAATTTAATCTTAGAGAAACAACAACAAAAAAAATCTTGTTCCCCTTACTGTTTTAAGTTCCTGACGGAGTTGCTGATTTAAATTCGTTGACTCTTCTAAACGAGCCTCCAAAGCAGCAATTTTTTCTTCTTTTATTTCGAGAGACTTCTTAAGTGTGGATTCTAATTTTGACTCCAAAAGCTTGTACCTACTAGTCAATGACATCAAAGAATCACAGAATGTTAGGTGTTGGAAGTGACCTCTGGAGACCACCTAGTCCAATCTCCCAAAAAAAGAGTGTATTTCACACACACAAAAGGTTGTATTTCAAAAAACGAGGTATTTAAATTCTAAAACATCCTGAAACAGCAGCTTCATAGCTACACTCAAAAATGCTTGAATGCTGACTATTCAAAAGCATGAAGACACCTCAGTATTAATATCAAGTCTTATGTCTAAAACAGAAGGTGTAGTCAAAAACATTTTTGAAGCCTTCTTTCTTTTACAAGATATTAGACATACAAAAAGCTACTTTCAGCCACACCAACAGGGTGCTGGCTTTATCTGGATCATTAGCTTGTGGGTGATGGCAGCACTTTTCTCTTCTGGCTGCACTCCAGTAAATCCAGTGGGGATCTAAACTAAATTAGAATGTGAAGTATTTGGAGAGCAAGATTTTCATCAATCTCCATTTCCTGCCAGCTCACAAAGAGGAGGCACTAGGGAAGGAGAGGCAACAGTACTTTGCAGGTGCATACTCATTTGATGCATGAATGTGCAAATTGCTCACTCAGCCCAGCTGCTGGTATTTTAAGACCATTACCACTCCTGATATGTAAAGCTTCCAATTTCTGCATATTTACAATATTGTAGGGTACCTACAAAACCCAAAGCATATATTTGGGAGAGAAGTGGTCATATTTAGAATATATAGGTTCAGAACAGTATCTCCTTTTTAGAAACCACTAATATCTTCCATTTTAATTTTGACTGCTGAAGAATCTATCAGTTCAGTGAATAGAATAGATTGCAAGAGACTCCTGAATGGACAACAGCATTAGATTGAGTCAGGAACTGGAGCAGAAGACCAATGGCAAGAGAATTAATAAGTAGAAAGCTGTCTAGTAGCATCATGTAGGAGGATGAGAATCCTAGATTTCAAGGTCTGACAAGTAATTCTCAGGGACTTAAAACCGTGAGTAGTAGAATAGATAGCACTTCATCTTCTTGAGCTGAAGTATATACTCAGCTACAAATAAAAATTTCTGCTACTGAAAAGTTATACAACTAAGTAGAAAACAAAGAAGCCAAAAGACTAATATGAGAAACCCAACCTCCAGTTTCCTTTGGAACACCCTAATAGTGAAAGATGGTACAAATTTTCTATTATCATCAAAATTTGTGTATTTCAGCTCAGGGTCAGAATCCATAAATCTTTTGTCTAAAGACAATAGAAAATGGAAAACACAGTTAACTCATCAAACGGGGTCAGCTTAAGCTCCAGTAGAAAGACTCTAAAGTGCTACAAAGAACATTCAACAAAAAGAAACACAAGCAGCTTTCTCCAATTAGGGACAGAAAAATTGTGCATTTCTAATTTCTCTCATCAAAATGAGAGGAGGAGACCAAAAATACACTGAGATAATTTTGGCCATAATGAACCTAGCTTTCATAGAATCATAGAATCATAGAATGGNGTACACTGAGATCATTTTGGCCATAATGAACCTAGCTTTCTGCAGGCCTGATGAAATAATTGCTAATGCCTGATCTACATAGTAATACAAGGAAAGCAATCCAGGTACCATTTGGATGAAAGAAAAAGTTGAAAATAATAGAAAGGCAGGACAGTGGCAGAGCACAATTTCAATCCAACCATTTTGAAAACAAATATTCCCCATTCACAATCATCCAGCTCTAAGCATAGGTCTACATTCTGATTTAAGAAGAAGCTCAAAACACTAAGCTCAAAACAGTAGCACAGCCCAAATTCCTTCACATTTAAAGCTATTTGGTCACAAGCCTGAGCTCAGAGGCAGGCTTTAGATAATGTTTTAGATTTCTTTAGATAATGCACCACCACCTCACAGTTCAGCCTGAATAGGCTCATCATACCCAGCCTGATATCTAAATATCTTGTACCATCAAATACTCCACCTGCTTTTGTGGTGCTTTCACGTGGTCAGTGTTGGACATCAAGTTTGCCATGAACAGAACACCTTTCTACACAGGAGACAATTCTCCTGCTGCAAGGCAATCTGCAAAGAATTAAGCATGAGCTGTTCTTATGACAGCGCAGCTGGGCAGCACCAAATTACAAGAGACCTAATGTCAGCAGTAGATATTTGCCAAGTGCAGGTTAACCAGTATGTGACACTTGAGCCTGCTTCCTGGCCCATGTTCTTAATATATATGTAGCAAAAAATGTGCAGTGACTCCTTGAAAAAGAAATACTCATTGGAAAAGAACTATGAGGATGTGGGGGGAACAAAAAGAAAACATTTTTGTGTAATTCCTACATACAGCTAACCCAGAAACAAAGGAAGAAATGAACCAGGTTATGACAGATGCTATAAATATGTTAAAAGTCCATTTACAGATTAATTTAAACAAAGCTGGACAAAATTCCCCATCCAGAGAGACATATAACTCCAAATTTTCTTCTAAATTATAATTTATAGGTCCATTATAACATAATTCTGTAAAATGCAAACACAACACCACTAGTATATGTCCCAAAGTCATAATTCATATAATGTCACAAACCAACTAACTTAGGAGAAATGAACCCACAACATCTGATCTTTAGATGTATAAGCACTTGTAAAGGACAAGTGCCATTGTCTGGAAAGTAGAAGTAGAGGCACAGATCTTTTCATGTAGTACAATGCAGAAGCACCTTTATAGAATTATATTCTTTCCTTTTGCAGGAGCACTTGCTCCAACTACTTGGAAACTAGAACATGATTTAGAAAAATGTTGCTTAGTTTGGAGTTCTTCATCTCAGCAATTTAAGCTTCAACTCAGCTCAAGGACTGGTTCATCTTTGTATGGTTTATTCACCTATATTGAGGCATACTATGCGTGTCAATACTCTGTGCTACACAGTAATGCTTAAATCAGAAGATAATCACACTATTCAAAGTTTTGAGGACTTTCCTTGACAAAACTCCTCTTCTGTAAGCTGGGTAAGGTAGACAGAAGACACAAGCAGAAAAAAAAAGAGGTGGCAACAGATTCTTCCTGCAGTATTCTGGCACCACCCCAGTAACAGCACTGGCAGCAAGAAAGGGAAATGGAAGAAAAAAGTGTCGTTTGGTTTTCTTTCGATATAGAATGGCCAGAATCAATCTATATGTTCATGACAGTTGTAATAATGGATCATAACAAGAGCTTTTTTATTTTAAAGAGCACTGTGGAACAAAGCATAGCGAAATAAAGATTAGCTAGAAGCCCACACTAGTCTGCCCTTCTCCTGTCAATGATTTTTCCCTAAATCCCTGCAGGATAAGACACAACACAGAGGAAACAGATGTCAGGACAGCAGCTGCTTTGTAATAGCAGATGTGGTAGAGTGATAGAGTCAGTACAAAGTTTTGGAGACACTCAAGTACTGGATACTTCCCAGTCTGTATGCAGCTTCCTTTTGGTGGGGAGAATTAGAAGGAAATACTTGTAAGGAAAGAGTGAGACAGTTCAAGATGACCACTACATGACAAAAGCTTAAAAAACATTTCTATCAGTCAAGCAGTCAAAAAGATTTAAAATAACAACCAGCACTTTGGGTCTATTATCTTTTACTGTTCCTGCTGCTAACTAGAACATAAAACATTTTAATTATATATTATCTGCATATACTGATGTACTTCAAAAAATTTCTTAGGGACAAAAAGTGGTTAACTCACTTTCACAGACAGCTGAATCCAAAAGCACATCAATTACCTTATTAATTGCAAACAATAAGAAGTTCCATTTTAGGTCTATTGGTGTGCCTTAAAAAGCTAAGGGTATGCACAAAACCAGTCTGTAGAACCATTTCATCTTTATGGATAAAAAAGATTCCCATTTCTACACTGTTGCAGGTAGGCCTCCACATTCTCACCTGTCATCACTGCTTTGTTCATCATGCAAGAGACGCTCCTTGTTTAAGCCTATTTTTTCAAGTTCATGGGCAAGTTTTTCTAGATCATTGTTCATTTGTTGGGTCTTCAATTTTTCATTCACCAAGTCCTTACACAGGAAAAATTACAGTCAGTATTATCATATAAATAAAATAATGGAGTCTTAATTGTAGAAGTGCCAAGGCAAGTCTTTTATCACTGCATGAGCTGAATGTTAACTCTCCTTTCCTTCCAATTCTTAGCTTTCAGCTATACCAGATATTACATTTTTAACTAGAATATGATTTCACTGCAGTTTCTTACTCCCCTCCTTTCTGCAAAATTTCCCTTTCAAATTCAGTCTCTTGAACATTACAGTGAAGGGGAAATCTTTCAGACAGAACAAATACTAACATGATGAATCTGAACAATGTATAAATTAAGTGTAATATAGTTATATTAGTCCATTTGATTATTATGATTATACAAATTCTGATTATTTAACTCCCTGCTGTAATCACTGAAGATGCTAATAGTATAAAGTATAAAGCATAAAAAATAAAAATACAACCTTTTTTCAAAAATACAGATATAATTTTTCTACATTATGAGCAGATTATGGCAGGAATAGTAACTAATTTCTGTTTACCTCTCGTAAAGTGACAAGGGTTTTCTTATCAATGGTAGCTCTTTTCACAAGCTCTTTATTTTCTTTTTCCAGTTCTTTCAGGCGTACACATGACTCTTTATATACAACTATTTCTTTAAATAGAGATTTATTTTCCTTTTCCAGATTGCTAATTTTTACATTGTTTTCTTCTAAAGTACTATCTTTAATTTCTGCTTGTTGTCGAAGCCTCTTATTTTCTTTCTCTAGCTGTTTTTTATCTTTCTCCAGTTGGGAAGTCTCTTGTTCCAACAACTTATTCTCTTTTTCCAGTTGCTCCAAGCGCTTACTAGAGATTTTTAACTCTTCTAAGTTCTTTTGCAGAGTCTGATTTTCAGACTCTAAATCTTGTAATTCACTTTCTAATTGCTGAATCTTCTTATTGCTGTTTTCAAGGGCTTTCTGTAGCCTTTGGTTTTCTGTGTCTAGGCCTTGGTAACTAACTTCCAAGCGCTCAGTTTTCTTAAAAGAGGCTTTCATGAGTTCAAGGCTTTTCTTAAGTTGCTCCTTTTCACTCTCCAGTTCCTTATTTTCCAATTGTAACTGTGCCACTTTAATGCTTGTACACTTCAAGGATTCAATTGTTCTTCTTAATTCTAAATTTTCTTCATCAAGTTGTGAATTCTCCTTTTCTAAGGATTCTAATTGAAAAGTGAGATTTTTTAGGCTATCCAAAGTTTTTTTCAGTTTTCTGTTTTCCATTTCCAGGTCTGAGTTCTCCTGTTCCAAGGCCTCTATCTTCTCACAAGTAATTTTTAAGTTAGTAATTTTTTTCTGTAATAATTCATTTTCCTTCTCCAGATGATGCAGCTCATTCTCAAGTTCTTCTGCTCTCTCTCCTTTCTCTTTGTAGTGCTCCAGCTCTTTCCTGATTTGTTTTTTTTCAAATTCAATCTTATTTAGTTTACTGCTGGTCTCTTTAATAGACTCATGGAGGATTTTATTTTCTTTTTCAATTTCTTTCATTCTTGCTTCAGCACTAATTTGTGAGCGTTGTCT
Organism: Bucco capensis; assembly: GCA_013396975.1. NCBI lineage: Eukaryota > Metazoa > Chordata > Aves > Piciformes > Bucconidae > Bucco > Bucco capensis. The sequence goes on from VWZO01016925.1 coordinate 774,872, forward strand.
TAGAGAAGCTACAGTTTGATTCAAGTGTTCATTTTCTTGTTCTAATAGCTTAATCTAGTTTGGGTAGAAAAAAATTGTAAAAGTCTAGTGAACAGCATGCCAACAAGTAATTACTTCTATATAAAAACTGAAAGCTACTAAGATAATAAGATGGCATCATATTTCCCTTTTATTTGTTTCTTACTCTACTGTTATTTATCTGAAGCATTACAAACATTGTGTCTGTACACAGGTGGAAGTATGACAACAAAATATGTCAAAGTGAATCTTCAAATATATTCCTGTTAGGTGTTAGTAGATAACACAGAAATAAAACTAACCAAGCACAAATCAAAACAAAGCTGTATCTATCTCTCAGACTCGTTTCATTTGTATTTATCCAGATTTAGATTATTTTTCTTAAACGTTGCAATTTCCAGAGACGTGTGTCCAAAAAGAACAAAACTGCAGTCAAGTTCTAAAGCAAACTTCAGATGGAGGAAGTGGGGGAACCACAAAACCTTCTTTATTTAAGTTGGAAAAAACAGAGGCAGTCTGTGGGATATGAGGGCACCCTGATCACAGTCAGTAACATTTTGGGAAGAAATACAAAGTTACATTAATTTTTGAGTTAAAAACAAACCTTGGACACGCTGTTCCAAAACAGCTTCCAGAGGAAGTAAATCATATCAGAACTGAATTTTTTTCCCAGATAACATATTCCTGGATCTACTTCAAGGATAAAGGCAGCATTTGCATCCCAATTTTTAATATTCGTTGACTTTTTCAGTTACTCCAAAGTATTTGAAATTATTTGGGTATGTAACAACACACAGCAAAATCCAGAAAACTGTTTAGATCAATACGCTAATAGCATAAAGGATGTTTCAACAATAAACTGTTTTGGAGAAAAGCAAAAGTGCTAGTTGCAAAGAAAAACAGACTGAGAGAATTATAGACTGTTCCTTCATATTTTTAATCTGAATGTAACTATTAATTACAGGATCTATGGCTCTGTTCCCAGTAATGACAAATTGTTCTGCAACGATTAATGAGAAACTAAAAACACAACTTTGTAACACTTCTTTACATAACCTGGTACATTACTGTATATGCTCTGTCCTTTCCTAGAATTCTGCTTCTTTAATCCAAACTTAACAAAAAAAATCATTATTAATGCCTCCATTGCTTTTGATGAAATTGAATTAGCCTTCTCTAGTTGACTCCAGAAAGTTTCAGCACAGTAAAAGACATGAAGGATGCTGCTAACCCATCAGAGCTCCCAAGTATATTATTTTCAAGCAGAAATAGTCTCTTCAAAACATCAGTTCTACTCCAGCACTTCTAAAACAACACACATATCCTTGATGGTTGAATTGGTCCTTTTTTTCCCCCCCTAGAGTACACTTCTAATGCAATACATAAATCACTTATCGTAACAATTATCACTTCTATATATAGTAAGCTGGCATATTTTCTTTAAAATTATCCCCACTCTTCTCTTTAAATAAAAGTAAAACTTGAACGCCAAGGGTTTTTGTTTGTTTGTTTGGTTTCCCCACCCCCTGTTCTTTTCCAGTTGTGGAATTTCATTTACTGATTAAATTGGGCCTTTAAATATTTTCAGGATTTTTGAAATACAATATTCTGTATTCCAAAATACTGTTCTTTTAAATTCAACTTCAAAAATGTCAATCTCATCAAGAAATATCAGTGGAATTTATAAAAGATCACAGAATCATTCAGGTTGGAAAAGACCCTTGGGATCATCGAGTCCGACCATTAACCCTACAAAGTTCACCCCTAAACCATATCTCCCAACACCACATCTAAACGACCCTGAAACACATCCAGGGATTGTGACTCTACCACCTCCCTGGGCAGCCTATTCTGTAGCCTATAGATACAGTTCTAGTTCTGAAGGACTCCATTACTAAAGATGGAATTGCCAGAAGTTTCCATCACTCTTGTTTCCTAGTGGCCGCCTTCCACACGTTCTCTGAATTGCTCTTGCAAAGAGCTTTAGAAGGTGTCAACACCCATTCAGTGTCAGTGACATTCAGTACCTTCCCAAATACAGCTCAAATCTCTTACAAAGATCCACATGCCAGTTTCTGGCAACGAAAAATAACTTCTGCTGTTCATCTACAAGTCACAGCCATAAAAGATTCTAGCACAGGGGAATATTATGAAGCTAGATATGATGGTTCCTACCTGAGATAAACAAGACTGTGAGTGACACAAGAGGAATGGTGTCAGCAGTTGAGCAGCAGCCCAGCTCCTCTACACTGGTCTCTGTCAGGTTCCTTTGAGGGACAGGCTGCTGTAATTCTCTTTAATACTCCAACATTACTTCAAACACTGAGCAGCTGTTTGGAACCTGTTTTCCTCCATTGAGAGGTATCTGGCTTACCTCCAAAGTTCCCAATTTTCTTTTTTGGCAGAGCTACAACCTCTAGAGCCACTACAGCAAATGCACAGCCCATGAAAGCCATAGAAGCGTTACAAAACACTAAAAAGTTCTAAAGCTAACAGTAAAGTCTCAGCTAAAAACAAGCAATGTCTCTGACTGGCTGCAGCTCTTAGACAAGCTGTCTTGTTGCAGATACACCCTTTTGGCAATCTGCTACATTTAGAACCTCTTTATGCCTGTAAGAAAGTACAAAAGGTGAGCAGTACAGTACAAAGCAGCATTAAGACTTTTGGATTCTGCTACTCACTTGTCGCTCTGAGTTTTCTCGAAGTGCTTCAAGAGTCTTTTCAAGCTGTGCTTTTTCTTTCACCAAGTCTTTACTCAAATTCTGACTGTTCTGAAGACTTTGTTTCTCTTGGCTAATTTCATTCTCTAGCTCTTCAAGCTAGAGAAAAAGAAACAAACTTTTTTTAATTACTTAAAAATGACAACAGTATTGCTAGGTTAGAGGTACCCTTATGGAAATAAATAAAGATTAAAGGGAAGAATAAAAAGATATTTTCTACTCTTTATGTGAAACAATTCAGCTCTTCTAGGAATAAACTGTCTTCTGGCAGAATTTTCTCCCTGGCTCAGAGAATTGTGTCTGTAAAATACTCTTGCATAAAAAAAAAAAAGGGCCAGATTTTATTAGGGTCTGGATATTTCCCCTTTTTTTCTCTTAAGATTACATTTTAGTGAGATTTATACTACTCCTCCAAGTCCCTTTTAACTTATAAGGGTTGAATGTTGTTTGATATAACTTAACTATTTGAGGAGATACTTATGACAATTCCTTGGGAATTAAGTATACAGGTTTGTTTTGTCAAATGGTTCCAACTTGCAATGTTGCCAGACAGGAAAACTGTTTACAAGTGAAAATAACCAAGTGTGATTTTTCAGTCACCTGTAAGTTATAATTAGTTACTTAGAAGAAACACACACATTATATTTTTAAACAATCATCTGCTGAGAGGTTTATATTCTATGCCAAGTCCATCATCCACATTACCCAATCCCAGAAGAGTCTAGGCATAACTCAGATCCCAGACAGGGGGGAATACTCTTAGAAATAAGTTATTGGAATTATATATTAAATTGTTGCTGAAAAATACAGAGAAATAAAACCACAAAGAGGCAGTAGAAAGGTCCTTCATGAAGCAATCTGTTGATCCAAAATATGCAAAAAGCATGGCATCAATTAGGCCAGAACCTGAATGAAATCATCTGCTTAGGATGAGAATACTAACATTTGACCAGTTTGTTTGCTTCCTTCTCCAATCTTTTGCTTCCCTCTCCCTCTTCTCCAGAAAAAGCAAGGAAAGATGGTATACAGCAGGGACTTCTTTCAAATTTTTTTTAATTATCTCTTACCCACTCTTCTCTAAGAATAGTCTAACATCTGAAATAGCTGCTGAAGTAAAAGCTATTTCAGAAACTTCAGGCATTTCACTCCACTGTAATTAGTCTCTCTTTTCCCCTGAATTTTATTCTCTATAAATACCACTAACTAAATTATTCTGTTAGATACAGAATTTGGAGAGCAAAATATTGTAGATCAGCACAGAAATCTGACAAACTCCTCCCATTCACTTGCTCATCATACTTGGCCCACCTTCTCTCTTTCTCAGTTAAGAATGAAGACACATGACCAAGTTTTCTGCTGAGACTTATCAGTCATTCTTCACCTATGTACACATATGTTCCCCTGCTTAATAGTTATAAAAATTGAAATAATGTGCTCAAGTATCATAAAACACTTTTGTTACTCATTATGCGCCCAATATGTTAATAAATTTTCCCTCATTTGTGTTAACACCTTTCTGAATAAAATGGTCACATTTACATCATTAATAAAAAAGCATAGCTAAAAAAGAAAAAAAAATCTCCAAGGTGATTTTCCTTTTTCCATAAACTAACAAACACCATAACACCATTTAGACCCTAGTAATACTTTACCCAAAATAATGACAATTCATAAAATTACCCTTTAGAAAGAAAATGGCAAGCACCATTAGGCAACTTGTATGCAATTCAAACATATGCTAATGATTACCTTTTTGCTAAGTCTTTGGTTTTCTTTTTCCATTTTCAGAATCCTTGAACTACTGCCTTCTACAGAACCCACTGTACTTTGTAGTTCTTCCACTGTCTTCAGCAAACTTTGGTTTTCCATTTCCAACTTCAATAATCTGCTTGATGTCAGTTCATTTACTTCATGACCAAGTGATTTCTGTGGCACTGTAAGAGAAAAACACTTTTAAAAACAAAGTTACTTATTACCTGAAGTTCTTGAACTTCACATTTCTAGACTTAGGGGATTTCAAAGCTTTTGACAGTCCCTCCAATGCCTTCTTAGTGAATAGAGCTTGTTAAGATTAATGACCCATCCTCCTCACCCAACAGAAAAAGCTGCAGATGCATAAAAGGAAATGTTCTACTTATCCTACAGTTCCTAGTCATAGCAAAGATTGATTTCCAGCAACTATGGATATATCTCTAAATTTCCACAAATCCTTTATATGGGATCCAGTGTGTGAGCAAGCACACTATATTGGAAGAAGTCAATTTTTTGCCACATCTATCTCCACAACAATTACTCTGAGAAGCCTTAACAAATTTTTCTTAACTCTGAGATACAAAGCAAAACTCAGGATCTGAGCTACAGAGTATAGAAGTCCAAATGGCAACACAGTGTAACTCCAAGGTACTTGTAGGTTTTACACCTCTGTTTAATGGAAGAATCACAAGAACAAAGATATTTCATCTAGGCTGCACCTCCAAGGATACATGGGAAGGAGTAAAAAACAACAACAAAAACAAACAAACAAAACATAACACAAAGCCAAACCACAATAAAAGAAAACAAAACAATAATCCCCAAATTGTCACATCTCTCCAGAGGACAAAAGACTGTACTTTAGAAATAAGTACCTGTAATTTTCTAACACTATCCAGTTCCTGAGCCTTTTCTATTTCATCAATTTCTAAGTAATACTATGTTTACCTTCAGAAAGTTCAGTAGTCCTATTTATCTGTTCAAGTTCCCAGCCAAGATGCAATGATTCATCCATACTCTGTTTCTGAGCCATTTCTAGAGTCATATTCTCCTCCATGAGTTCCTCAATCTTTTTTCTATCCATGTCACGCTCCTTAAAAATTATTTCATATGTAATGTTAAAAAAAGAAATGGACAGAGAAGCAAAATTTCATCCTCTCTAAACTATCACAAGACTACTCTGATGCAAAAAGCTGTTAAAAGGACTGTGTCCGTGATAAGAGTGTGTCACGTGGCTCTTTATAAACCCTCTCCCCATACATGCTACTTTAACAGAAGTAAGGTAAAGCTGCAACCCTTGACATTTAGCAGAAAATGAAAGTAAACAAAAGGTAATAATCTGTCACCTCCTAAGGAAATCTAAAAAATCCCAAACCATCCAAGCAAATTATGACTTTTTAATTTAGAATATATTTACTTTCTGGAAAAGAACTGGTTAAAAACAGATATTATTTTGGGTATAACCTTATGATAAATTTGTCACTATATTGCCAGAATTTTGTATATGAATAACCTCTTTTATTTAAGTATTTAAATGACAACAGACTATCTTCAAATAAAAAATAATTACTCTTACTAATGAGTCTCTGTATTTCTTATCATTGTATTTTAGCTATCCAATTAAATACTGTACTGTCTTTAGAAGAGTACTACCTTTGCAATTTTTCCTTCTCTATGCAGAACCAAAGCTACTGTACAAAACTGTATCTGAAAAGTGTTAATAAATCAAGACACACCTTCCTCCTCCCCTCCACTATTTTGACTGGAAGGTCTTTTATTAAAAATGGAAATGACATTCAATGCATGTCAGTTGTCTTTGTCATCCTCCATTTGCACTTACCATCTCCATATCATGTAATTTAGCTTTTAATTGTAGATTCTCCTTTTCTAACTCATGTAATTTATCAGAACGGGCTCGGGTTCCCTCTAACTGATCTTCCAACATTGCTTTTGTTTCTAGCAACACTTGATTGTCCTCCTTTAACTCCTGCAATAATTAAGCAACAAAAAAACCTCACAACACAAGTATTTCCTTATTCATACAAGCTTTGATACATACCATAACTAGTTTCAGTAATATTGGTCTAATACTAAAACACTCACTTGGAAGCTGTACAGGCTTCCTATAAAAAACAAATTAACAATTTCACTTAACTGTTAACTTATGAAATTTTTATGAAAAAAGTTTTACATGAGAGAAATGAAAATTAGTCCCCAAACCATTAAGAGTAAATAAGGTGATCATTATTACCACAAATCATAAATATCTCTGTGATTTGAGACGTGATCTGGAAGGATATACTGCACATATATAGACTACAGCATGCAAGAGAAGGCCAAAAGCCTCAAAAGCATCACTTTTGTGCAATTTTCCTGAGCAGGGACTGCTGGAGGCAGGGAGAGCACAACAGGGAAGTATTACCAAGTGCTTGCCCTGTTTGCTTATTCTCCTCTAAGCACCTACTACTGGCCACTGTCACAGACTGGAGATAGATAGAGATGCTCCTTTCAATTCACAATTTGTCTTAGTGACAGATTAAACTCCCTAATCTTTGGGTTGCAAGAAATGGAAAACAAAACTTAAATAAGAAAACAATTTTCTACAGGCCATAATTAGGTTTACAGGCCACTGGACAAACTTACTTAAGCCCAAAGTCAGGACCTGTTGCTAAAAATGCAACTGGATTCTTAAAAATATAAGCAGCCGCATTCAAAAGTCCTAAATAGCTTTAATTTATGTACACAGAGGATATTTTTAATGGCATCTGATGAAAATAATAATAATACACATTTAATGGGTAAATTTTACTCGTAAAGCAAAAACTTTTCAAACTTCAGCATGCAGTCAGCTGCAAAATCTGAAAAAAGATCAGTGAATGTAGTATGTAAATATTTATCCTTCATACTCGCCCTTCTGCAAATATTAAGTTAACGTATAGTTATTATGATGAAGCAAAACCAACTAATTAACATCTGCCTCTATTCAAGCATGCTTGAAAAATCAAGAGTTTACAAGCTATGAAATAGCTAAACAGATTTTCTTGTCTTTACTAGTTTAAACATCCTACAACAATGAGCTTTCCACTGTTTTCAAATCCTTTAAACTTATCTCTTTTCCTTTACCAACTCTTTTAACCATGTGTTCAGTTCCTCTTACAACAGTAGTATACAGATTTTATTCAGCAAAGTTCATGCAAGATGATTTTCAAATAGCTCACATACAAAGGTTTTCTCATACACCAGTAGGCTGATGACAATGCTCACCACTCACGCTGTCTGATTTTCCAACAGACCTATGTATGCTAGGCTATGACATCATATATAGGTAACAGCCAACAATTCTGAGGAAATTTGAAAATGTAAATCACAGCACTAGCTCTCTATCACAGAGCTCCAGTTGAACAGCAACATTCAACTTAACAGTGACACACTTCTTCGAAGTATGTCACTGAGAAGAGATTCAGAGTTGGAAAGAAGTTACCAGCCCTCATTTTTAAGTGGCATGCGAAGGCAGCTCTGAAGCCTCCTTGAGAACAGATGTTTCAATGACAGCTGTTAAGGTCTGTATTTAGTCTATCTTGAGAAAGCTTCTTCTAATTTAATCAGATTATTTAACATTACACAGTAAGATGCTAAATTTAATTTTCACAAGCAAGGCTAAGCACAAGACATCTTAAAGAACAAAAGTCTTGGGAACCACAACTTTAAAATATCTAAATCCCTTTAAAAAATGTTTTAATCTGCACTTTGCACCTTACCTCTCAACCAGTCTATTGTTAACTTTTATACACTGCAGTTTGCTTGAAAAAACTATCCATCTCATTCTCCATTACAAAGCTAGTATCTTCCATGTCAGTTGATATGTTTTACTCCTAACTAAAGCTATTATTAGAAGTTTTTGATGAAGGATCTACAAGTGAACATTAAAAAGATTTGGGTTTTGCCTTACAGTTTTTCCCCTCTCATCAACAGCAGCTTTTATCAGTAGTAGCTATTTTATGCCATAATATATGAAGTACACATTCATTACAAGGCTTTAACCTCAAATAATTCAAAAAAGTGTCTTTTCAGAGGAAGCTGTATCTTTGGTCATTATGACATTTTTCAGATGTGGTAAGTAGAATATTGAGGATATTACAGAATGTCTAGGCAGCAGTTTAGCAGGAAGAAAATCTGGAAGTTACCACAGATCACAATGTTGAGATGCTATTAGGAGATCTTTTTTTAATAACCAGCTTGAAAATTTCTTTAAACTTTCATCAGTTTTGACTCCCACAACTAATTGTTTCTTTCATAAATTCTGCCATCTTGGCATTTGCCCAACAAATTTGCCATTTACAGATAAAATAATGGCCTAATAAAATCCTGCATGCTGATGATTTGTTCCCTAAACTTCTAATTTATGACAGAACTCTTAAGTCTTTCAGTGCACCTTTTTTTAGTATATTTTACCCACGGAATGCCATTGTCCTATACTCATGTGTATAGCCACTATTTCCACAGCAATTCACTTAGAAAATAACCATCCCTTCTGTGACCCACAAGAAGAGAAATTATTACATTTATAGCATATCTTTAATTAATTTCTCCTTGCTTTCTCAATACATAGTATATATCCTAAAAGAGATCCTACTGATCTTGCTAGCTTAGAGCTATGGTAAATACTAATAACTTCAAATGAAACTGCATGCCATTGGACACAGGGACTCTTACCTAAAAACTGTGATTTATCACAAAGGACTGACCATCATATATCCCAGAGCAAGAAGACATAACACTATTTTCATGTCCCTATGTTTAAATCATCAGAATAACTTTGAAAAACCCACAGCAAACAAAAAACAACATTTATTTATCTGGTTGGGGTTGTTTTTTATTTTGTTGTTGTCTTTTTTCCCCTTAATATACCTCCACTCTAGCTTTGTAGAATTCAATATCATGCAGCCTCTCTTTATACCGGCTGACTTCACTTTCAAGCTTGTCGACTCGAATTGCCTTCTCACGAAGAGCATCCAATTCATCTCTGTACACTCTGGCAGAACGGGCATCTGAGAGTAAATTCATATTCTAGAAAACAGGAAAAAAACAGAAATTAAAGGAAATAATAGGGGATAGAACATGCTAAAGTATGATATATCTAAGGATAACACAGCTGCCTCATTATTTAAATTATGGTCTAAGTTAATTCTGAGAATTAAAAAGAAAAAAAAAGATTTTAGAGGCTCAGTCCAGATGATGTATTCCCAAGAAAACTGCACTGGCCTTTTTCAAGGAGAGGGATGTATGTATTTCTAAATTTCAGAACAGCATATTTCTCTTACAGATAATATTCTCAAATGACCCCCAATAATTTTATGCACTCATATCCCAATGATAAATGAATGTTTTCCCTCATTACCAACACACAGATCCAAAGTATAAAGACAAAATTTCAGTGCATTGCTCAAATATGCAGAACATNCAAGTCCTTAGGACACTCTAATAAAACCTCTGTCCTTTCTCTTAGATGGAAGGCCTCACAGGGCTAAACAAGCTCCATCTGCCCGGGTTTGGAATCAGAGTTGTCCTTCTCCTAGGATGACTGCCAGAAGGCTAATGAGCTCATCCTACCCATACAAGGATTCTAGGAACATGGGTATCACTCCCCACACTTTCCCGTGGGCAATGAGTTTAATGCTCCCTCTGCTGTCGGCACAGTTATCACACCAGGGGCCACAGCAGACCCCAAGTGATTTTTAGACTGTGCCTGTCCAGATGATGTATTCCCAAGAAAATTGCATTGGCCTTTTTCAAGGAGAGGGATGTACATATTTCTAAATTTCAGAACAGCACATTTCTCTTACAGATAATATTCTCAAATGACCCCCAATAATTTTATGCACTCATATCCCAATGATAAATGAATGTTTTCCCTCATTACCAACACACAGATCCAAAGTATAAAGACAAAATTTCAGTGCATTGCTCAAATATGCAGAACATGTACACTCATGTGATATGCTGGTGGTAATATGCTTGAATGTGGAAATGAAAAAGATGGAGAAGAAACACTAACTTCACTTAGACTATTTTTCCAGTATACTGGACGAAATAAAGGAATAAATTACACATGATCATGTTCAGAGTGAAAAAAAAAGACTGTGTGAAAACATACTTCCTAATACAAAAAAAAAAAAGATGGGAAGGGAAATCATTCTAGTGGTGGCACCTCTTTTTTTGTATACTTCTTTCAAATAATAGATTTACAAACCCCACACCTCTTGCTGAAGTCTCTTTAGTTCAGCTTCCATCTGTTCAAGTTCTTGTTTACAGTCAAGCAACTGCTCAGTCTTTTCCTCACTTAAAAGAGAAAACACAAACCAGTTAAAATATGACAGCAAAACTTGATAATTATCATCTTATTTGAGAACAAAATACTGAGACTCGTAAGACTTCTCTCTTTCAACCCAGAATTTCATGGACATCAGAGTGTAAAACTAATGGTCAAAACAACCACTTTATATATTCTTCAGGTTTTAGTCTATATGTCTGTGCAGATTTTTCATTGCCCTTTAAATTGTTGTTTCCTAGGATTTCCTACTCCTGTAGGACAGAAACATTAGGGTGTAATAAAGGATAAGGGTTGGGGTTTTTTTATTTTGTAAAAAATCCCAGACAATACTCATGAATGTGCACCAGGAGATTCACATCCAAAAGTAAATTATTTCAAAATATACACGCAAAATGTCCAAATACAGAGAAGACTAAAACTCTTCAGGTGCCTTCACTCATTTAAAAAAAGATACCACTTAATAACTTTAATATATTTATGAAATGCGTAATGAAGTTTAATTTTATGGAAACAAAACAGTGTCTGTTTTTGTCTATTCAGAAATTGGTACTAAAACCAATTTGGCACAAAATACTACATTCTTAGACTCATTCTTAACTTCCAGCTAACACTTACTTCTCAATGATAGAAAAAATTAGTTTGTTAAACAATCAATAAGTGCAAGTGAAATAGTTTCTCAAAGACACAGAATACCTAATGTTCAAAATTCAACTGCACCTCAGAACAAACAATACTCACTGTTGAAAAAAAAAACAAAACAACCAAACCTGAAAAATCCAATAATGTATACCCCTAGAAGATATACTGCATATTCAAACATGTTACTAAATTATTTAACACTTTGGAATACAAGTGTGACACAAAACAGGAGGAGAAAAGGGGGAAATAAGAAAATTCAGTGGACTGAACTGTATAATACAATCTAAAAGTAATCATACTATCAAAAATACATTTTTTTACATAAAACCAGAACAGTTGTTTTTAAAAATGAGCCAATCTCACAATGATCTTCTTACAACCATGTATTGTTTCAAAAATGTTGACAGCCTACAAATATGCATCTCTGTATAGCTCACTGCAATACCACTAATCAAAGCTACCCATCTACAAAATTGTTCAGAAACCACACAGAAACACATATGTATTCTGTATTATGTTAGGTTACTGTAACTTTTTTATTAACATTAATATTCCTATATTATTGTTCTGCACAGAAATACACAGGACTTAACACAGAAAATTAGGTGTGCCACTTCCAGTTCTGGAGGTTCTATATTACAAGCCTCAAATCACTGTTCTGCATCTAACTGAAAAAATAATCTTTACAGACCTTCTTCCTATTTAGCTGCAGCGCATATTAAACCAAGTATGAAGGTTCATTGCCAACAGCAGATTAGAAATAAATTTAAAACTGAATATTTTCAACTCTGGAATGAATCTAATTTTAAATTTATCAAATACATGCAACATTTAACAGCAAACGCTACAGACAAAGTAATTTATCCAAGTCTAGTATTTTAAATATACTGCTTTGTGTAAATTTATTTACGAACTGAATTCAAACACAGTGCAGAATGTGAAATGTTCTGAGCCATCACTGTTGCCCTAATTGCATGCTTCAGCTACAGACTAGAGAGGATTGTACTAAATTATACAGAACATACCAGTGTTCACTGTTTAGGCTATCTATTAACTGTCAATCAAACTAATAACAGCAATTTTTTCACTAATTTTCTTGGTGCAGCTGTTTATAGAATATTCTGGGCGGGCTCATTTCACAGACACATAATAATACAGACATTAGAAAAAAGAGCTATATCTTTTTGTCCTCTATTCTTCATGAAGACCAAGATGTAGTGGGGGAAGGGGATCCTCTGAGTAAATCAAACAGATACCTAATCCAGCCAGCTAGAGATGATCTGATCAACAAGCTCTGGTAAGAGCAGACCAGCGAGCTCAGAATTGTGATCTCTGCTATCTTCGACTTATAATTTAATTTTACCTGTCTCCTCTCTCCACAAGATATGCTGGACTGAAAAATATCTTTATTATGCTGTTTCTAAACTACAGACAAGTTACTATACATATTGAATCTCTTCAGATCTAACAGTAGTATTTTAAGTTCAGGATGCCCATACCTCACTCTCCCAAAAAGCCATAACAATCTGCTATAAGGAGAAATAGATTCTCCACTGGACTACTATTGTTGTTCTCTTTAAATGACTCTTCACTACTGCTCAGATTGGTTCCTAGACTATGAAGACAAAGTACCCACTGATACTTAGTGAATCAGTTTTCTTCTTAAAAGAGAAGGGCTCATTAGAAGGGTTTTCATTAGAAATGGGACTGGCTTTTCACACTGAGTGAGATGAAAGAGGGGAATATACCCCTCAGCTAAGGGGTCAGCACCATGGGGAGAAGAGAGCACTCCCTTAACTGGATCAACATAGCAAAGTGGAAACTAAGAAACTTAACTGACCCAAGCTATAAAATTTAATGATTTTACAAATTACATTACAACTCAGACATAAATACCTAGCCCCTGCCAGTAAACTCAAAGTCTGTTTCACTGCATGCAAGTTTGCCGTGGCTAAAGAGATTTAGTGGAGTTTGGTTTCCCTCATAATTTTTCTTTTCCCTGTCAAGTGGCATGGTTGATAGAAGTGGAACATTATGGAAAGGCGTAAGGAAAAAGCATTATGCTGAAAAGCAATCTTCTGCGCTGAAAGAAACAAAGAAATGGGGGACAGGAAATTATTCCAAGATACTTTTTTTTCCTATCTGCAACAAATTTAAACCACAGATGACTGCTTCTTACTCTGTTTCCAATAAGAAACAGGTAACCTAATTATACTGCCAGTAAGGAATCACTACAGCATTATCTCCTTTTAAAAAGGACGGTTTTGCTACTAATTCTTGAATGGTCAGGACACAGCTCCTGCTTCTAGTTCCTACCTGCCTGCCCCACGTAAGTGTGCTTGAGTGTGTTACCCCGTAACTTCCTCTAAACAAAGCTGCTAGAAACATATGTAAGAGCTGTTAGCTCTTAGAAACATATACAAATACAGGTACATTAAAACTATGGTAAGATATTCATTAATGATAACTATCAATAGAGGAAGCACAAAGAACTTGTCTCTGAAACAACAATAGGGACACAATATGTAAAAGGTAACATTGCATTAGATTAGCTGCATGTATTTCTAAAAGACAATTTATGTAGAGTAAATTGCCCTTAACTGTATTTTAACATGCTCAAGAGATTGCTCAAATAGTTCATTTTCCAGAAAGTTCAGAATACAAAAGACATGAAATTGCCACAGCACTAGCACACTGATTTCATTATGTCTATGGTTAAAACACCAGTATAATTCATACAAATTAAGACAAACACAGACAAAAAGTGGTATTTGTCATACTGATCCACAAACATGCTTACATTGTAAAAACATGCCTCTTGGAATGCAACAACAACAAAAAATTAAACCTGTAATTTAACATCTGAAGGAATGAAGACTTCTTCTGAAGAGCACTACCATTGTGAAAAATCAGTATTTCAAAACCCTATAACTCCTGACACACTTCTACAATCCAGAGGTACTCACAGCTCTTGTCTAAGCCTTCTTATTTTTGCTTTGGCATCTGCTAGCTCTACTGACAGGTGCTGTCTGCTTTCAGTGCGTTTCATGCCAGGAGATCCACAAGGTGATTGTGCTGCTGATGCATGAGGTAGAAAACGGAGACAGTCTCGTTCTTCTGACAGTTCTATGATAGTCTAAGAAGTTGGTTTTTTTACAGAAAAAAACACAAAAAACAAAGTACAGAATTTCATTCAGAGAGCCATTTATGTCAGGAACTAGTATCATTCACTGTCTTAATAAATCAAAGACTGAAATGAAGCAATAATAATGGAAAACTTTTGCCATAAAAGAAGTTAGAAGCCCTACATGCAGCTCTATATCTAAAGCAAGTACTGACAGCTGTTTAACAGTACTGTTTGGCTACTCTTAAATTACTCAAAATTATCAGTGCTCAGAATGGACTGGGAGGTGAAAGGGCATGAAATTCTTTAACATGAGGATAAATGGTAGTGCTCTTCAGTGAGCAGTACCATCCTTGCCAACTAATTAAAGAATCAGACTTGCAGAATATTCTTATTTCATCATATAGATACAGGTGTTATCCTGTATATGTATGTATATACGTATACATATATATATCCTTTATATGAAGGAAACAGGCATCTTTCAGTGACTGGCTTGCCAACTGATAGGTTACTGATGCTGAAAATTTCAGCTGATACAGCTTTGTGTTTTCTATTTTCAACTACAGAGGAGTTATTTAAAGTTGATCATCAGCTATTCTATTTTCTAGTTTGTCACAGAATTCAGCAACTAGTATGCACACTACTATAACTACCTGAAACAACTTTCTGACAGTAAGGAATCCTTGCTTAATATGCTAACAGAACATACATGGAAGTATTAGTTACAAAAATGGTAAGTTATATATTTTTTAAAAATAATTTCTTAGATTTCTCTTAAGCAACAAACATCCATACCTCTGAGTGCTCATCTCTTTCATCTATAAGTCTTTTTAAATGTAATGCCATATTTTTCAAGAGAGGTTCAACGTACTCCTGTGTCAATACAATTACATCCATCCACTGCAGATCAAACACATTTTCCTGATTATGAGTTACCTACATAGAATGAAACAGAAGAGGAAAAAATAACCTCTTTAAATTATAGGAGAAGAAAGGAAGTATCAAGAAAATAAACCCGAAATTCTATGGTATGAAAAAAACCATTTAAAATAAATTAAATTGTATGTAATGGAATAGATTCTTAACTACCTGAAAGTATTACTTTGTACTTTTGGCAAAATAAAAAGAAAAATGTGACTATGACATAAAACATATCATTACATATCACATACATGGGATTTGAATTATAAATAAATTTGCTGTAATTCTAAGAAATTTTTGGAGCAACATACCTGATCATTGGTGCTGCTTTAACAATGTAATCAAAAAGAGTTTGATCACAAAATCTTTTTGTGAATCGAATTAAAAATAAAGGCATTTTTTGTTTACTAAAACCACTAGGTATACAGATCATGTATTTCACTTACTTGGTTTTGAGCAAATGCAATTAATCTTCTTACAATATTCCACCTCCAAAAAATTAAGAGCACAAAAACAACAATATACCTCTTGAATATGGGCTGCAACAGCTGCTCTCGTGTCAAAATCCAGACCTTGGATTCTTTCAATAAACTCTTCTTTTTTCTGACACTAAAATGAAAGAGATCTATTTTCTACATATACATATATATAAAATCACAAGTATTTTGATTGTTCCTTTGTATTTGTAAGCTAAAATGATAAAGCTAGAATTACAATGATCACATTATTATCCAATGGTTTTGTTGACCAATAAACACTTGCTTTACGCCACATTACAATAATGACGGCAACTTTCAACACTAATAAAATTTTCTTAAAAGTAGCTACTTATTCAAATTTTGGCAGTGAGTTCCACAGTATTTTTCAGTGTCTACCTTCATTACTCAAGTTGCTTATTTGAACTATTAGAACAATCAGCTATTTTTTCAATTTAATTAGCTGAAGAAGAATGCCCAGATTGTCAAGGAATGCAATAGGACCACGAGCGGAAGAAAGGTCGAAGTTATATGCAACATCAGGTATTAAAATAGTAAGAAAAGAGATTGATACAAAAGCACTTAAACCATTCCATACAGATGTAAATATAATTAAACTTACCTGAACCGCACAACCAAGTAAAAGCAGAAGGAGTTTTTTTATTTCTTCAGTACCTGGCTCTAAGAAGAAAACAAGAACAAAACAGTAGTAGGTATAAAATGTTAATTTGACTTTTTTCCCCTACTCTGCAGAAAACATCAGATTTTCTCATTATTTTAATATAATTTATATTAACCTCATTTAGAAAACTAAAAGAAAATCCCATCCCATTTCAACTTCGTCCTTTTTGCCATTTAACTACCAACTTTCAGCTCAACAAATAGCTTTGCATCTACAATAGTTGCAAATGGAAAAAACATCATTTCAGCCTTTCATAAAGCAAAACTTCAGAGTGACATTTTCAAAAGTGCATTGGAGTCCTACAGTCAAGTTCTCAACTGTAATCTTGGATATCTGAAGACACCTACAAAAGTGCTTAAATTATCTGTCACCCCTAAGTTGTACAAGCTAGGCAACAAGTTCATTCAAATTACTTTATAAAGCTGTATCAGATAGTCATCTCCACATCTAAAAATCAAAATGTATTTCCAAATCTGGCATCTTAATCTCCTAAAGAAGCTTAAGTTAAAGAACTCTGTTTGCAGATTAGTAAAGATGTACCTCACTTTTTACAGTCAAAATGTCCTCATCCTGCTACTAAATATATGCCTATATGCCATATCTAGAACATAAATGGCATAAAGCATACACTTAAAGCATGGCAAAAGAGCTTAGGCTAGTCGGAATTAAACTCTTCACAGTCATACATCATTTTGCTTTACTGAAACAGAAAACACAAAAAACTGGGCTACCTTGGAATAAAAGGGTCCTAATAGCACCCTTTTCTACAACATACTCTGGATTGCAGCCAATAGTTTATTTCGTTGTTAGCCTACCAGAATAATAATTCTGGGTCTGTCTAGAAATCTGATCTTTATCCTACAAAACTGTACTCTGCAATACAATTGGTATAACCATTACCTATCCCAACAGATTCACTCTCAGTTCAGATAGCAAACAGTGACTGTCTAGCATATACTAAAGCATGCATAGTCATTCTTGAATTTGACCTAAGTTACTGAAGCCCCTTTTTTAAAGGACTCACTGGTAATCACAGATGGTCTCCAATGACCATGACACAATTAGAAGCATCTAAAAGAAAACTCAACCAGAAACTTCTTTCTGAAAATGCCAGCCTTCAATCTTCTACATTGTGCAACTTAGCCTATTTTGGATGAACTCCCACAGAAGATGTTGCCATTCACTTACAAGCACTTGGAAAATTGTCCTTTGATTTGATCCACAACAGTATTTTGTAAGTGAAGTAAATGTAAAATCCATCTCAAAAAGATACAGGCATATGTTAATCTTGACCAAAAGAAGAAATTAAAAAGAAAACAAGAAAAAAACATAAAAGGATTTATAACTTTTAATGAATTTGACTAGCTTTCAGTAAAGAAACAAGCCTGGTGCCATGAAGCAGAGATGAAAGACAGATGCTAAGCTTCTACACCTTCTTCATGGCTTCAGGAGTTCTCTGTGCATTATAATCACAGAATCATTGAATCATTCAGGTTGGAAAAATCTTTGGGATCATTGAGTCCAACCATTAATCCTACTTTACAAAGTTCACCCCAACTATTAAGTAGAGAGCCTCTTCTCAACATTGATGCAATCTGCTTCTTTTAGAGGGAGGTATGTATATTAATCCCAATGAACATGTCATGTTTAAATTTTTCAAAAGAGGTTTGTCAGGTAGATCCATTAAAGAACATGAACTCAAATGGGAAATCTTTAATCATTTACACAGACTTCTTGTATTCCAAAGATCTGAGTTGTGTTTTACATAGAAAACATCACTGAACGTGTTTAATCAGAAGCACGCTACTTCAGCTAGAGAAGGGGAATTCCAACTGGTTGCCTTTCTTAATCAATAAAGGTTAACCAGAACACTGTAGTAGATGGGATCCATCCCAACATGTCACTTCCTACATTCATTGATCCCAATAAACTAATCAGGTTTTGTTTTTCTTAAAAAAGTTTCCCTTAACTCCTCTTTGGATGCTCATTCGCACACTACTTCAGCATCTCTTGACTGGCTTTTAAAAGCCTGTCTGAATATCGTTTCCATGTCTCTCCTTCACATTGCCTGAAGGGACATGGCAAAATATAGTACAGCATCAGCTTCCTACTGCTACCAAGCATCTTGTATGTTTTGCTTCCTTTTCCTCCATCAAAGATACAGAAATACATCATTCTCTTCTACACCCTCCAACTCACTGCTTGAACTTTTTCCTGACCCTATCCTACCCTTTGATCTTCCCTGCACTCACTCTTATCCCTGAGTTACATATCCCCTGTAGCATTCCATCCTCCCCTGACTTGCTCTCTCAGAAATATAAACCGGTTTTAATCTTTCCTCTTCCCCCATTAAAGAACACTTGCCTCATCATTATCTTCTTTCTCCTTTTCCTCTGTAATTTAACATTTACAATCACAGCCTGTAGCTCTTCTCCAGTTTTCTCCTCAAACTGGCTTTCTGCCAATTAGCTCAACTGAAATGTTTCTTGATAAAGTCTCTAATGACCCCTTTTTACCAGCATTCTCTGTGCATTTTCCTTGATTAGCCAACTGCCTCTGATTCAAACACATTTCTCTCCCTGAAACCTTATGTGCCCTTGCCTTCTGCAATTTGTCATCTTCTAGTATTTCTCTACTAATAATTCCTAGTGCAAAGGGGAAAAACTGGGAGACATTCCTGCAAAAAATCACAGCTACAGCCTAAACCTTAGCAGACCAAATCTCAATCATTATCAGAAAACTGACTTTTACTATGGGGGCCTGCCTTGATGCAACTGGACTGACACAGCAAGTCTCTCAAAATGTCACTGAGGTTTGATTTGAAACATTTGCCCAACAAAAAAAAAAAAAGCTTAAAAATCCCTGTATGGATGAGGTCCTCTTCAAGTTGACACAGTAAAAGCAATCTTAACTTCCAAAGAGGAAAGGCTCTGGATGGAGCCCAAAAAAACAGGTCTATCTTCTGATTCAGATCAAACTCCATGATGAACTCAAGCAGAAATCCAAAATGTCTTCAAGAATATTGTCTATACATAACAAATATTTTTAGTATGTGGGCTATGCTACACTGAAGTTCATATTTTCTCACAAATCCAATAATGTCCCCACAGGAGCTGCCAGACCACAAAAGCTGCATAGACTTATCTGAAGTCCTGAAACAGGAAGAAGTTCTCTATTAAAGAGATAAAGCATATTTTTTTATGTATACAATTGAATGATAAAATATCTTTGTGGGTTTTTGTAGTGCATTTTTAATAAAATTTCATCTTATTCTACACAATATTGTAAAGATGTTTTGTCTCATTATCTTAAAGAGAACAAAAAACATCACTACAACAACAATACTATGACTTGAGGTTTTACTCTGTTTTTCCACTAAATCTGATCTGTAGGCAAATCCATGGAGTCTTTAGAAAAGAAACTCTGGAATCAAAATATAAAACCACGATGCATTCCATTCTTTTGGAAAAGAAGAGACCACATTCACACTTCTTGGTGCATAAGACAGATTACAGCATCTACACATAAAAAAAAAACTTAAAAGGCTGGGATCTCAGAAGCAAAAGCAGCAATATTCAAAAGCAGAAAGTAAAAATCAAAAGAATTAAATCAAGATACCTACATAAATGGGATATATGCAGATGGGATATGGAAAGTATCAATGTTACAAACCCTGGAATCAAAAAGTGAGGTAACACAGATGGTTCTTCGTAATCATGAGAAAAATCTCATCTCACACACATGGAAGCACGGCATATAAGACATCTTAAATAAAAGCAAGCCAGGGGAAGCTACACAGCCTGTTAGAGTAATGCCTAACCTCTCTGCTGAGGTGCTAGAACATCAGAAGTAGAACACCTGGGACACATTAGACCCAAGTAAATAAATCCTGCCCAATCCATAGTGGCTCCATGCAGGCCAGGTGTGTCTGCTCCGTGCTTCTGGAATTGAGAGCATGGTGCAGAGATTCCCAAGTAGCTGTGGATAGTCAGCTGGGTCCACACAGGCTAATTTTCTTGGTCTGAAAATTGCAACTTTCAGAGCTGGAAGCAGAGAAGGTGGGAGCATGGAGAAGACAGTGTCAGTTCAGGGGAGAAAGCAAGAAGGTAATTGCAGTATTTTTCAGGTAATGATGCAAGAAGCAGTAGAGTTTTGGGGAAGGAAAAACAAGTATTAGGGGTTGAACCAAGTGAGATGTACTGAACAGCCAATTTTCTCAGGGATGGCTTAGGTAAAGACAGTTGAAAGTGTAGTAGCTAGGAATACGTGAAACTTTGTCATATCAGTGGCTCACTGGTTGCTGGGAAATGCACTTCATTTCAATATAAATCCTAATGACAGCCAGTACTGAGGTTTGGACAGGACACAGTTTTGTAAAGGACAGACCTTTGGTGTGAACAAAGAAAACGTTACTCATCATCATTAAACCACTTATTTGCTAAAAGTATTTCCACAATCTTCTGCTGAAAGGATCAGTACTATATGAATTTTATTTCCAGTGAAATAATACATATTATTATACTGATATAAATTTTCATCTTAGTTAAAAATAAACTTACCAGAAAAAGGATTTTTGCCAATTATTAATACATTTGGCAAAGACATCATGATCAACTGCTGCAAATTCTCCTATAAAAGTTAATTAAAATATTATTTAAATCATATATATTGAACAAAAGCAAACATCAAATCCTAACTACCACTAAAGAGAAATTAGTATTACATAAGCAGGTCTTAAAACATACATAAAAAAAAAGTTACACAAGTATGAATTACTTCTACAAAAGCTTTGTTTTATTAGTTTGCAAGATCATCTCAGCATAGGAAAATCATCTGGTGGCAATAAGCTGTCTTATGGATCCTAAGCCAACTAGATCCTGTGTCTCAGAATGTAGCAAAACTCTTTTAAATTATTAGTGTTCATGTTTCTCTGACTAGCGTATTGATTGATAGATGTTTGTTTTATTTGTCCTATGTTGCATTTATACTTCCAAAAAATCAATTTCCTCTATTTCATGTCCATAGTCTTGGTGGCCTCACCAAAACATGGATGTGAAAATTACAGGGGTTTTTGTTGCAGTTACACTGAGACAATCCTGAATATAAAGGTACAAAATCCTATTTGCATGATCAGGTTGAGTTTTAGTTTGATAAGTCCTACACACTCAAGCAGCTGCTTTGCATATCTGTGCTATAGATCATATCAATGGAGAGTTTCTGTCAGCCAGTAATGGCTGTAATCAGGTCAAATCCCCAGTCTAGACAGAGCCTAATTCTTCTGAAGCAGAATAGTCTTCCTCCTGTTCCCAGATGTTTACTTACACCAGATGCCATCCTATCAGCAGCTCTGGAGCCAGGCTTTTTGTTTTGCCACAGTGACAGATTCAGTAATACGTTAAATGTTCATACTCAAAAGCAACATATTACAGAACTATCACCACCTTATATTCAAAAGGCACATACTATGTGTCCTAGTGTAAGCTAAAAACCTAAACACAAAAGTCAACTTATTTTATGTCACATTTGGAAAAAGACAGTACTGAAAAACACCTTTGGAAATTGCTAGCTACAGCTATAAACTGAAAGTTCTCAGCAGTTAATAAAGGACATGCAAAATGACATCTGAATTAATACTAGATTGCACATGCCTAAGACAAATTATGAGGGAGAAAATAGCTTTGACCTATTCAAATATAATGAATTTCAACCAATCATGACTCTTGTACTTCTGCGATCTTGATAAAGACTATTTTCAAATTAAAAAAAGATATGAAGTACACCACAAGAAGTTTTAAGACAATAAAAAAGAGACAAAATATAAGGAATTCCATGAGTATTTATAGCTAGTCCAAAAGAAAGTCAAATACTTTAAAAACAAAAAGGAGGCTTGTTGGATTTTTTGGTTGCTGTTATAATAGCTCAAATAATTCCACGGTGCTGTTATAAAGCTTACCGTGAAGCAGAGTACAAACAGGGGTAAGCAAGAAACATGTCCTCTATGGACTAATGACATTATCACCCCTCTATCTTGCTTTAAAGACATCTACCACCTCTTCTGTCACACGGTGTTAACTTCATTGGTAAGCTCAGTGCAAGTGCTCTCAACTTGTGTTTACTTTTGAAATGACTGCTTCTATTAAAAATCTGAAATTGGAATCTGTGCCGCAAAATTCACATATTTCTTTTAACTGTTGTTTAACCTAAAAAATAAATTAAGCCTATTTACAAAATTCTACCTTGCTTGTATTAACTTTTAGAGTTCATTAGCTTGTTTCATTAAAGACTCACATATTATCTGTCGAATGAGGCTGACAGAGCACCTATGGGACTCATGGAAGCTCAGAGTACTAAACCTCCCAAACACACCTAAACTTAGAAAGGGATCAATTCTCCTGAATCAGCTGCTGAGAACAATTCCCTGCTCTTAAGCTGCCAGGAAATGTACAGACTCGTAAGACTGTTTGGGGACCTAGTAATAGTTTGGTGATGCTATAAGAAGTACAGCAGCTTCTCTGGAAAAAGAAATGCAACTGTAACTACAAAGAACAACAAAGATGATACAGAAATCAAAAACTTGTATAATCTAACATAACATTTTAATTTTCAGTTATATTCTATCGATGCAGGTTTTTTAACAAGTACATGTACAATACTGATGCAATTATTTGCTCAACTGAGAGAATCTATTTCATATGTGTTTATAACATCTGTGGGGAAATAAACAGTACATAAAAGCTCACAATAAAAAAGTTTTAAGTGTTAAGATAATGTAATGCTAAATATTAAAAATCCCCATACCCATTTGTATCTTATTCCTACTGTAATAAGACATTATTCCAATCAATCTTGTACCTTAATACATGATTATTTTCCATGTTCCATTACTCTCAAACCTAAGGCATCCCATTCAGAACATGTAACAAGCATATACACCCCAGGCTATGAGAGACCTTTCAGAGTGATTCCAAGGCATCCATCAAGCACTAGCTTTTCTGCCTTGGGAAATTTCACAGGTGACAGGAACTCCCCTGATCCCTTCTTGAAACCGAGTTTGCTGAGCTGCTTTGCTAACTCATGCACAGGCAGAAGGAAAACCCAGCTGCCAGGCTGCACTGAGTTTGAGAGGAAATAAAGCCTACAGTCCATCCTTTAATGCTTCTCTCTAAACCAAACAAACTACCACAGTGCAGGAAGCTTCCTGTATGCATGTGGGCATATCTGAGTGAACATCAACACATGCAAAAAGCATTTCAGTTTGACCACTAAATGCCTTTACTCCTACTAAAACACCAGATCTGCAATGTTTCTAGGTTTCCTCATTTGCAGCATCTGAAGAGGCTGGCATCTCACAAGACTACAAGCCACAGATACAAGGCAGGGAAAGGGAGAAAAAGTATATGCAGTTCTGTACAGCTTACACTTACACAGGACAAACTTGAACCATTAAAGGCATGATGACTGGTCTTACTGTTTATTGAGTAAGAGTACTTTTTTATTTTAAAAGAGCTATAATAAATTACTTCTAACACAAAGGTTTGAAGTAACATTCCCAATCCTGAATCATTCCAAGGTAAGCTAACTAACTGCAAACAAGTCTGCCTGATACTGTTGCACTAGGACTAGCTGATAATGTGCATGGCCAGGGAATACTTTGTATTCAAATAAAGATCAATAGTCTGTGTGTGTTTGTGCCTTCTGCTGCACCAGTTGTGAAACACTAATGCCTGGTTGATAATGACCACCATCAGTAAAATGGAGAAGCATATGGGTCTTCAAAGGCAGCACACATAGTAGCTGCCAAAAAAAGAACCATGTGAAGTATGCACACACATGAAGAGCTAGCTAGAAACGATGCACAATGGTTGACCACCACAGTAAGTGACAGCTGGGAAGTTTCACTGTACTTTGGAGTTTTTGAAAAGCAGAAGGAAAAGCATAGATCTCTACAGGCTTTGTCATGATGCACTCTGAGAGGCAGATCAAAGATGTTCTCCTAGATCTGGACTCTCTTGGAAGAAGAAAGCAGAGAAGTGCAGAAGTGCACTAAAAGATACACTACAAGAGACACTGTTGAGATCTGCAGTGTCTATGCACGTCCACATGTGCACCACTCTTTCCAGACTTTGCATCTAGAAGGTATAGTACCAGCTCTTACCTAATGCACAAAACACACAAAAATTCAATGGCTATTTTATCACCTGATTTTTTCCTACTGAAAATCAAATTAATTCTAAACCAAATAAATTTCATAACATTTCTCTCAGAAAGATTCCACCGAAAGACTAAATGGCCATGTAATAATTTCTCTCATAGACACAAAACTTGCTTCAATTCAGAAAATACCAACCAATACTGCTAAAAGTACTATATGAGTAACTGAACATGCAGAATATCTGTTAAATAAACAAATCATCGTTCACACACAAGTGTTTCCAGACTACTACTGCAGCTGTAAATAAAGCATGGAAAAAAAAAATTGACTAGATTTATAAACAAACATCCACACAAGTATTTCAAAATACTAATCTCAGTTTTGTTACCATTAAAGGTGTAACTATAAAAAAGCACTCATAAACAATTCTAGGCAAAATATAATACAAGAAAAAACTACTGACCTGATAGTAAGTCTTTATTTGTTTCACCAAAATAGACAAATTTTGAATTCTTAATGATGCATCATTGTTTACTTTTTTGTTTATCCTCTGATTAGCAGACTTTGGATTACTGGGAAAAAAAAAAAGAAACACAGTGAACATTAATTCTTAAAACTCTATATAAAATAAATGATACAATTAATGTGACAGAGTAACTTCTTGTATTGGTTACTATTGCTTTTTTTTCCCTCCAAGTTGTGGAGTTTCTGCCAAAGGCAGAAAGGAGTAACTTGAAACATCTGTGTCTGAGACAGCTACTCAGATTAGCACCCCTTCTGGCTATTAATGTAGTATGTAATTGGGAGCACCCATCACAATTACTAAAGAAGAATGTTTTGGGGGCTCTGCACTTCTCCACCAGCAGCCCCATCCATCTCTGATGGAATACAGAAAGCAGAGCATAGCTATAACGTAAATATTCCAGCACACTGCAGACATCAGGAATCATTCTCACTGACGCAGACAATTAGAATAACAGAATTCAGTCTGGCTACATTAATCAATGACTATATAGCAAAAAACTATACAGTGCCATTTTACTATCAGGAGGCAGAAAACCACTAAATTTTAACTTTCAGAACAATGACAAATATGAAATCCATCATGCTAATACACAATAAATGATTCTAAACTTATTTACAGATAACTGAAATCTGTCAACAAAGGGATTATTAACTGAATTTTTGTCATGTGCTCTCACATAGTACCAGATTTTTCTCTGGTTTATCTTGGCTTCAGAGAGGAAATCAATTCCCTTTTTCTTCACAAAGTAGAAAGGATCTGAAGAAATGCAAATGAATTAACCTTTTTTCAATACCTCTTAACATACCAAGTTATTAGCCACATACAAAACAATGTGACAAGCATTCACTGTGATTTTTCAAGGAAAACAATGCAGAATCAATGCAACTCCCCCATGACACTCTGTAATAGGCTTAGAGAATTCACACAGGATGGCCAATGTGAAGCTTCTTAACTTTTACAGAGATACTCGATACAGTTGCACAATGCAACTTCTGATATTCAATGGTATTATTGTTATTGTTTAATGATATTATTGTCAGATATTATTGCAGCTGGCTGGAAAACTGTGCTCAAACAAGAGCCTACCAACTTCTCACTGTCAAATTGGAGGTTCCTGCAAGGGTACATGTCTGCTGAGTCTGGTTTTATTCACATTGTCATTAATGATTCAAACAATGGGATACAGAATACACTTACCAGTACTGCCACTGGCAAAACCGAGAAGGAATAAAACAATCAAAGCAAACAAACTTCAAAGAACACTATGGCAATTGAGGATGATCCTGATAAAATGCAAAAGTAGTGTGACAGCAGTAGAATGGAATTCAGTAACACTACATAGAGGCAAAGGATTATATTCAGGAATTAAATGCAGAAAAAGGAGCAACTTGCTATAGTACTGAAGTGACCTCAATAGTGTAGTGGGCACAACCAAATTCCAAGGAAAAAGAAATGCCACTGCCAAATAAGCCCCTACAAGATCATCAATATACATGTGATTGATACATTTCTAACACACTTAATTCAACTACAATGTGTAAGTGTAAACAGATAACACCCCAAAACAAGCTATACTCCTCTGAACACAGTAGTATCATCATTGATCTTAATGCAATTTATCACTTTGGCAGTTTTACATGCTCTTTGTACAAGTGTCCCTGTAGACAATATTTACGTATTTTTCATTTAAATTTAAGTTACCTAAATAAACTTTTATTTGCCTTTTACAGCGTTCTTTGGTTTTAGCATGTTAGAACTTCCAAAAGACAGATTTATGTCTTTTTTCAGTTTACTGCTACTTCCTGGCTTGTAAGCGTGAATGGAAATAATGTGGAAAAAACACTGCTGGGAAAGGAAGTCAGATAACATACAAAACTCACCTCCAACGCAGTCATTTTTAAAAGAAAAGCAGTAAGCATAGGATCTTTTTTCGCATATATATGAATATAAATCTAGGAAAATTATGACACAGATTCTCACATGGGTAATTGCCTCGTTTCTAAATGCTCATCACCATGTTCCTAAAAATATTATAAACAATTAAAGCACATTTTAGAATATATTAGCCAAAATTATGTGACTAAGATGTCACCTTGGATTTATTAATTCAGCCAATCTAGAGGTGCAAAGTGAACTAAATGGGCTAAAGATGATTATGTTTTGCATATGTGCAGAACTGTACTCCTTTCCAAACTGAATTCATTCAAATTTGTTAAAATCAGAAGAGAAAATCCAGGATAAATCCTGCTGACCTGATGGCATCCAGAGATCAGCTGAAGTCTCTATTTCTACATTCATATCTCCAAAAGGCCGATTTGGGCCCTTAATCTTCATCTTTAATCTTAATGACTATCGGATTATCTCCAAGCTTTTTCATCATCTTCAGCAGCATTTCTACAGCCACACATTTTAGATTACTCTCCCTTCAGAGGGCACTGGAGTTTCCTGGATATTGTAACAGCTCTTATTTTAGTATCAACACAAAAATTAGTGTGCAACCACAAGAATTCAAAACACACGTCATAAGAGTTCAGGCTTTATACTTCCTTATTTCAAAAGCTGTACCAGAAAATTTAGACAGGTCTGGTAAGAACAAAAACTTTTAACATTTGCATAGCGCTACATCACCATAATGACAGGTAAACACAAATCTGTACACGCTTTCAAGACAAATTGTTACTATCCCAATACTACAACTGGAAGATTTTACAGAAACAAGCATGAACAGCATAAACCATCAGTGCCAAGGACAGCTGTGTGGAAGAAAACATGGGCCATCAGAGACTAAGATTTCTTACGACACAAATTCTTAGTTCCACACCTTTGACACCACTGCCATCTTCATAGTTTGCAGCAGTATTTCACTACTGGGACTTGAATACATAAAAAACAGAGCACCCATGAGCTTTGTGCTTTGTTTGCTTAAATGAAACTAAGTTTTTGAAATCAGAAGTCATAACATTCGGGCAAGATCAGGAACTATAGGATGTCATTATACTTTTAGCTGGTCTTTGCTCTTGAATATCAGCATTTCCTCCCATAGTGCAAAGCCAAACCGTTCACATCTCTCAAATGATGTACTAACAGATACTAAGAGAATCTGAGCACTTTTAGAATACTTCAAGGGACACTTGGCAACAGTATTACAGGAAACCATTCTTGTGTTTTATCCTCTCCATCTTAATTGCATTAAGAAGAGTGTGACCAGCACATTAAGGGAAGTTCTTCTCCCCTCCTACTCAGCCCTAGCGAGGTCACATCTGGAGAGCACTATTTCCAGTTCTGGGATTCCCAGTTCAAGAAA
>VWZO01016932.1:10880-29795 GCA_013396975.1 Bucco capensis
GCTTTTAAAGCTGCCGCTCCAGTGCCAGCGCCGCCCACGGTGAGTCACAGCTCCCCTTGCAGGCAGGCTGAACTGCTGCTAATGGCTCCTCCTCGCTCTTGGCTGCTTCAAAGAAGCTGCCAAGCACCCTCGTCACTGCTGGCCACTTCAAAGAAGCAGCTACTCAGTCTCCCGGGGTGAATTCTCTGCCTCAAAGCTTCCCAGAGCTTCCTCCAAGAGCTTTCCTAGCAGATCTCCACTCGGGCAAATTCACTGCAGAATGGAACAACTTCAGGAATATTCATTGTAGGGAATTAGTACTACCCTATCCTAATGCCATTAAATGACACAGTAGTTTTTTCCTTCAAGAACAGTATACAGTGAGAAGAGGGAATCTAAACAGAGAGCTTTTGCAGCTGCAAGTATAAACTATAAAAGTTTCACAACATACACTTCAACCTGCTTTTCTGTATGGTAGTACATCTATGCGTGGAATCACTGTAGACTCAGACTTTTTTGAAAAATAAAGGTTGGTTTTGTTCTCATTCTTTCCCATTTCTCATAAGTTAGGAGATATACAGTACGTCTGCTGGTAACACTTTAGGTAACACTAATAACACTAGTATTACTTACTAGTTTACATATTTGGGTCAAATGGGGCTTGACCCAAAAGATGTCAAGGCAGTCTTGCATTGCCTCTGAGTCAAAGCCCTGCATATAAAATATCACACAAGCATTTTTTTTTCCTGCCAGTTTTTCTTCTATTGTACTAGAGAATATCTGCATGCAGCATTTGTTATAGATAATGTATCTAGTGTATGTTTTGTATATTTCTTACAATGAATCTAATCAGCCCTGTCTAATTTAGTATTTCCTACTCGGATGAACCTTGACATTATTGTATATTCTGAACATTTTTCCAAGATAAAAGGGACTAACAATGTAATAGAAATAATGCTTAAATCAACACTGAGAAGGATAGCTGAATCTGGTATCAAATGGATGATATGGCTGCCATCCAGCAGACACTGACACAGAACTATGTGCTTATCTCAAGACATTAAATAAGTTGAAGTAAAAAATATAAGATTAAATAAAGATTGCAGCCAGAAGTGAACAAGATAAAGAGACTTCCTCCAAGGTGGAAAGAGATCAAAGAGTAATATTTGTGGAGTCTGACATCCTGAACTCCTTAAGTTAATACATTTAACTGAAATGAATCTTTCTTCAGCTCACTGCTTTAGATGGGAGAACTAGGATGTTGTTGCCAAGTTTAAACTCTGGGCAGCAGGGTAGGATATCAGGCTGGCCAAGCTCCACCAGCTGGAACCTGGGAAATAAATACAAGAACTCAGACATGTAACTGAACTTTAGGCTAGATTGCTACATAAGTTCATAAGCAGAAAACAACAACAAATAAAAAACAAGGAAGTGAGTAGTATGACTGTTCAGATGCACCAGGCTATATAGAAATTATTCTGTTCTGCCAATTTCCAGTGGCCATAGGAAAAATAAAAAATTAAACAAACAAAAAACCCACTCCTGTACAAGAAAAATTATTCTAAGCATTCCATCTTTTCAGAGAAAACTTCCATTTTCTCAATTATCTGTTCATTGATTGAAATTAGAAGAGGGTGCTAGATGGCCAAAATACTACTTTTCTTTCCACTACTCTAACCACTCATGACTCCACTACTCTAACCACTCATGACCCCAAACAGTTCTGAAAGAGACGAGGAAAGCCTATTTAAACACTAGATCAGATAATTTATTTTCAGAAGCCAACAGATGTATATTGAAGCTGTGTTCACATTGAACTCCATAACTGGGAGCATATTGTCACCAGCAGTGAACAGGGATTTATTTGCATCTCAATTTATTTATCTTCTGCATTCAGCCTTTACCAATGCAGATATCTCATTCTGTGCAGAGTCAGATTTTCTTTTAAAACACAGTAATGACCATAAACTTA
Organism: Bucco capensis; assembly: GCA_013396975.1. Classification (NCBI taxonomy): domain Eukaryota; kingdom Metazoa; phylum Chordata; class Aves; order Piciformes; family Bucconidae; genus Bucco; species Bucco capensis. Next base: position 12,832 of record VWZO01016932.1, read on the forward strand.
TGGCTATTCCTTGCTCAATAAAATTGCTCTCAATAAACCAAAGCTCATAATAAACACATATCACTGACATTACTTTAGCAATTGGAGAGAAAGGAGGATATGAAAGCTGTGGACTCACTTTGCATTCTGAAAGATGATTTCTCCCATCTAGAAAAAATAGAGAAAGAGGAGGGTAAAGTTTATTCTGCCACTGCCAATAGGAAAATGAACTAATCTGGTATTCACTCTCAGTTTCTCAGACTCTCAAATTGCTTTCAGGAGTTTAGAAATTATCTGGTAAAAAAAAGAAACCCCCCAAAACCAAAACTACAACCATGCTTTACTCAGAACTCCACTGACTTGTTTATTATGTAATGAAACAGGCACTGGCTCGACGTGCTGCAAACATTTGTCAGAGTCTTTAAAACCAATGCAAAGGAAGCCAAACAAGTAATCCTGCATAGTCTCTACAGTCAACCTGTCTCCAGCTGTCAGGCCTTCTGGGTGGATTTTTTATTCACATAGAGTCAAACAACCCAATCTAAATTTTTATGCCTTTTAGACACAATACATAATTTAAATCTAGACCACAATTCCTTGCTAAAATAAGTTCTGAATGGTATCTTACAGAGCACCTATGAGCTTCAAAAAGTCAAAACCACAAATTTGTTTTCCTACAACTCTGATGGATTTTACTTACTCCCCCATCTGCACCACCAGTTAATTACTGCTTCACCAAAAGCCACACTGCTCTTCCCATTTCTCTGGAGTGCATATACTGCTGAAAGAGAAAAAAAAAGAGGGGGGGGGCGGCAAGTCCCGAATGAGAGAAAAGTCTTAAAAAGCATCTCTCTGAACATTTCATCTCTGTTCTGAGTACACTGACATGGACCACACTTGAGTGGGAAGGAGACACTGGGGTTTTTGAATGCTGTTGCTCTTTTCTCTAAGTGCTACGGAGAACTTGGCACCAAATTCCTGCTAAGTAGCTGTAATCTGTTTTCAGTTCTCACTTCCTCCCAGTTAATTACTTTGGCAGCAACACACCATTTGAGCATGTGTTTTGCTACCAGGTAATTACCCCCTTAAAATTAACTCTTCAAAATGGTTTAGTGTCTGGCTTTGCATCATTTGTAATCAAATTCACAGCACCGCCCTAAGTAATTTGCCATAGACCTTACAGTCAATGGGACAAGGAATTTTTACATCTGTATTTGGAAATAAACTTAAGAATACATCTCCACAGGCTAATCTTTCTGCTGGCTTCCAGCCTTTCTGACTCCTGACCAGTGCTGCTACTGATGATTTTGCCTGCTGACTAAATAATGACTACATCAGTAAAATGCTTGCAAGCAGCAAGGGTTAAGTTATAGATCAAAGATACTGGTGGACTGGTAAGATTATTCTTCCTCTTCATCAATAAACCTTAAACAAGTAAATTATTCTGTCACTGATCAACAGTACAATCTGATGGGCTCTGTTCAGCCTGGGCTTTCACTTGAAAAGCAGTCACCTAATTGGCAAGGAAGGATAAGCCAATATTTAAGTGAAGAAGAAATCCATACTTAGATTCAGTTTCCATCATGGCTAAATCAGAACCTTCTAAATCACAAGAGCTGTGAATGGCTATTTGTGTGTTCTATATCTAACAAAGGGAAAAGAGCAATCAGGACATCCTAAATGCCAAAGCCATTTACATCTTGAGGCCCTTAAATGCTGGCCAATAGGTTAAAACAAAACAAAGCAAAGCATTTTTTGTACATTGTCACAGAGATTTTTATTTTCTTCTGCTTTTCTTCTGCACATTCAGTGTTCCAATTTCAGAATAGAATTAGAGTTGTAAATGTAAAGTCAAGTGTGGGGACACACAACATAGATTAAGGAGCCCAAACCATGTATGAGAGAAGTCTTAACAAGCATCTCTCCACTCAGCTTTTACCACTGAAAGGTCACACAACTCATTTTTGCAGATGAAGAATACAAAACTACTCCCAATTCGCTCTGTTTTCAGGTAGAGCATATGGAGCTATCCTCAGGCAGTCTGGCAATCTGGCCTCATCCAACAGCCAATAAATCTCTGAAGACTGAGGCATGATGCTGAGACTGGCCCCTGGAGAGGGTTTTCCTCAGAGGTAGAGTGGCACGGAGAAGGGTAAGAAGAAAGGAGGCAGATTCATCTACATATGGAGACTCTGAAACTTATGTCTGGAGGAACTACACTAACTTTAACTCTTATCTGAAAAGATCTGTCAAAATAACACCCCTGACAGGAACAAAAAGATTAAGAACAAACCTTATCACCCAAGAAGCATCTGGAAAATGTGATCTTCTCATATCCAATTTGGTTTTGGTTTGTTTCTGCAAACAAAAGACACAGGTCCGAGACTCTCCTTCTCTTTAAACTGAAAATACGTTCCAAGATGTATCATGACCTCAGTATACCAGGGAGATCACTTCATGCTAGATGTCTAACCCACCAGTAGGTAAAGCTGGGAGAAGAAAAGTGTAATATGAATGTCATGTTCATATATTCTTCATATTTGAGGTCCAAGATACAAACATTTTAATTAGTTAATTAACTTTTTCTTTTAATGACATCACACTACTTCACGTGCTTTGGCAAGACTCTTCATTGAGATGGACAGCAAAAAGTAGTGAATCCTTTACCTGCCTGCTGCACTGTATATTGTATGTATGTATGGCTAGGCTTCGCGAACAAAGATCCCGGGAGGGCTCCATCCATGCTCCTTATCAGCAGCTTTTACAAGTGTGCTGATAAAAAGAGGATAGCAGATAGCACCCTCGAGCCTGCACAATGGAAATTTTTTAGGTGAGACACAGCATGTGCAGAGCTGGACCCACCCTTTAGTCCTAAGGTTCATCTGCCAGGGCCTAGCAAGCTTGGATGCTGGCAGCCAAGTCCTTAGGACGAAGGTTTTATTAGAGTGTCCTTCTCTTAGATGGAAGGCCTTACACGACTAAATGAGCTCCATCTGCCCAGGTTTGGAATCAGAGTTGTCCTTCTCCTAGGATGATTGCCAGAAGGCTAATGAGCACATCCTACCCATCCAAGGATTATAGGAACATGGGTATCACTCCCCACACTTTCCCATGGGCAATGAGTTTAATGCTCCCTCTGCTGTCGGCACAGTTATCGCACCAGGGACCACAGAAGACCCCAAGTGATTTTCAGACTGTGCCTGGCACTGTATATTAAACAAGGCAGAAAACATCTTTCATAATGCCTAAACAAAATCTAATACAGATCATATTTAGTTGTCTTGATAATCAAAAAATATCTTCATTGATAGAAACTTCAGTATTTTCAATTATACTGGAGGCTGAAATAGGTTTTCAGGCAAAGGACAGTGTTTCCCATAGCTGGATGCTGTGAAAAATTGTCTCCAAATAGTCCTTCCAGCTTCTATTAGTAAAGATTGAATATCTTAGGTTATATAAGCAGACCCTTTGTTTAGCTTTTCTAAATGGAAAAGATAGTTTATCAGTGTGCATGAGGTTTCATATGTAAAAACCATTAGGCAACAGTCTATGCAGTTATTTATCACTGAAATGCTGGTGTTTCACTGCTGAGTTACATTAGCTGAGGATATGCTTCAACCTGTTCCATATTCTATGCATAAATCCCAGTCTATGCATGTTATCTCTTCTGCTGAGCCTATCAAAGTGTCAGAGGTATCCTATCACACAGAAAAAAAATCTTCAATCAGAGAAGGTAACAGTCTGCTGCAAAATAGCTTCAGACACTAGAAGAGTGCATCTGGAGAGAAAAGAAAAAGCTGGATGCTACGAATACCAAATGTAACTTTGATCTCTTTCATATCAAAGAGCACATAGATTTTAATTAGATCTCAGGCTCAGAAATAGTATTGCCCTGGCGGCCAGAATTAGAAATATTTAGTGTTATCAAGGAGAAACCTGGGGATTTCCACACTGGCAGAAGAGCTTTGATTACAGTAAGTAGTGCACCATGGCTAAATATATTTTTGAAAAACTTGTAATGTACTTAGTGTTCATGCCTTTCACCAGATTGAGAGCACTGCAGAATGAATTCTTATTTACTGACAAAACAAATCATGGCATGAGCATTAGATATGTAGGTTTTCTTATACTGCCAAATACTCCCAACATCAGAGTAAACATATTTATATAACTAGATTTTACGATCCTTGTTAATTCAAGAAAGGCAAAGTTTGTACAGAGATGTGGTATCTTTTATCAGATTAGCTGAGACATCTGAGGGAAAGACTACACACTCTGGGGTCCAAGTCCCTTCTTCAATCAACATACTGAACCACTGAATAATACTGTTACTCATAACCTTCAATTTACAGGATAAGACTAGGCACACTGAAACAGCCTTAGAAAGGTAAACAAACTCAAACAGTCAACATATTGGGCACAAGATAATGAGAGGCCATCTGGGGAAGCATTTAGCCACCCTTTTTAACGTATCATACCTCAAAGAGTGCTGAAAGTATCTTAAAAATAATCTTGATATTTGTCAAGATTATCCTGTTGGAACGCTGCCTCAGCACTTTATTTATATAATTTTTTAGCTGGTCTATTAATTGTGGCCAGCTCATATAAATTTCCCCCCATGCTGTTAGATTAAATACCTCTCCCTCTTTCACCTTCATTCTGCTGAAGTAAGGAAGCCAAACTCTTGTAGTTCCTATTTGTATGAAACCGCCACTCTCATCACCTTGAAAGGTCTTCAGGTGAGGATCTGTTCTGAGCTTGTCTTCCTTGAATTTAGCTGAGCAGTGCTATCCAGAGAATTTGATCATGCTGCCTACAATAATTCCCTGTCTCTGCATGCAGATCAGATTCCAGTCACTGGGATTCATTTAGTAATTCTGTCCAGAACAATAACATTTCTGCATGACCCACTGTTGCTTCAACTTTGACCATTTATTTATCTTCCTAACTTTAAAATTTCTTGAATGAATCTATCCCAAACTTATCAATAGTTTCCCTGGATAATGCATTAAACATGTTTTTCTTTTTTAGGAAAATCAATTATTTCTGTTTGATTCAAGTTACCCTCAGTAATCTCTTTTTATTTTTCATTGAATCCCATCCTGCTCCTTTGCTTCTCTGCGGTTCAGATTTTTCTTTTCATTAGAGCACAGTGTAAACCCTTACACAAGTAAATCAAAGCAATGGAATTTTACTTGCTAGTTTAATTTTTTTTCCTTAGATATAAGTGGTAAGTTCCTTATTCAGAGGTCTTCCATAATTCTAAGATATCTCTCTCTTAACTCTACATTGCTTCCTTGGTTTTCCTTATCAATGCTACAAACACAAATAATGTTACAGGTGCACCTAAAAATTCTTAGGTGCTAACAGAAGATTGATAATTAGTTTCAGCTTTTTAACATAAATTGAAAGTTATGCAGATGTCCCTCTAATACACAGGTCAGGTTTAACACTTACTCAGGAAATTTAGAATAAGTTAGTCTGACAGGGGGTGACCGGGTGCCCACTCCAAGTTCCCCAGAGACACACGTACTCTGAGGGTCTGAGGTTGAAAAGCCTTTTATTGGGGGTTGTCCCCCCAAGTTTCTTAAAATTATCTTATTACATGAGAATCAGCATGGCCAAGTCAAATATGGCGATGCACTTTCTGAGCTCTTTCTAATAACTAATGGCGTGAAACAAGGCAGCGTTCTTGCACCAACTCTATTCACAATCTTTTTTAGCATGATGCTCCAAAGGGTCACGGCAGAATTTGATGACCAGCATGGTATCTACATTAGATATCGTACTGATGGAAGCCTATTTAACCTAAGGCATTTGAAGGCCCATACTAAGACCATAGCCATCTTGTTCAGGAGCTGCTTTATGCTGATGATGCCGCTCTTGTCGCCCATACAGAAGTAACTCTGCAGGGTTTAATGTCTTGCTTTGCAGCCACTGCTGATCTTTTTGGACTGGAATTTAGCTTAAAGAAGACAGAAGTTTTATATCGGCCTGCACCTCAGGAAGTTTTTCATCATCCTCATATCATCATTGGCGATTCAGAGCTTAAATCAGTCCAGCAATTTAATTACCTAGGCAGCCTCATCTCCTCAGATGGCAAGATTGATTGAGAGATAGACAATAGGTTGGCAAAGGCATATATAGTGCTTTTGGAAGACTTTATAAAAGAGTTTGATGTAATAAACTCTTGAAGAAAAGTACAAAGATCAGTGTTTATAAAGCCATTGTGCTGTCTACTTTTTTATATGGTTCCGAATCATGGGTCATCTATCGCCACCACCTGCGACTCTTGGAGCGCTTCCATCAGCGCTGTCTCCATACAAACCTAAACATCCATTGGTCAGATCATATGACTAATACATCTGTTCTAGAACAAGCAGCAATTTCAAGTATTGAGGCCATGCTGCTGAAAACGCAGCTGTGTTGGGCAGGCCACATCTCCAGGATAAAGAACTACTGCCTTCCTGAAATTATGCTTTATGGTGAACTTGCCACTGGCTGTCACAAGAGAGGAGCCCCGAAGAGGAGATACAAGGACACCCTGAAACAACATCTCAGCCTTGGCCATATTGATCAACTTAACTGGTCTACTCTGGCCTCCAATCGGGGGGTCTAGAGACATACTATTTTTAATGCAGCTGATGTTTTTGAGAAGGCACGCAGGATCACTCTTGAGGAGAAAAGACAGCATAGAAAGAATCGTGTCTTGCAGATTATACCTCCTAAGGAGTCCTTCTGCTGTGCCTTTTGCAACCGCTCTCGTCTATCTCTTATTGGCCTTTTTAGCCATCAGTGTACTTGTGAGAAACGTGGATAGAGCCCTCCCCGGATCTTCGTTTGTGAAACCTAGCCGTGATGATTATGATGGAGGTTTTTCTGTGTCTAGGTCCACCGGTGTAAACAGAGCTTTTAGAGACACTTCCAATGCCTTTGGATTGTCCACAGTCACTGATTGTGAGATCACTGTTAACCTCGTAGCATTTGATGTAGCAGTCCCTGGTAAAATATATTTTCCAGCAGGCACTGGTAGACGATTTGTTGGTCTCACAAGAGTAGTTTGATAACTGTCAGTGCTTATTGTGAGTTGGTGGGGAGAGGCCAACCCCAGCTTAGAGACACTCACTCTGTGTCTGTGTCCTGGTTGGTGCTGGAGCAGAATTAATTCTGCTAAGGTGGTATTGCTTCTAGCCAAGGTTCCTTTAAGAGTGACTGTACTTCTCTGAAAGCTGGCAGTATGTTTTCAAAAACATTACCAGCTTCTATAGCTTAAGCTTAAAATGTTTCGGTTACAGCTGAGGTTTGGAATGTAAAATTTCTGTGACTCTACTGATAAATCAGGGCGGGGGGGGGTGCAGGGTAAGAGCCTGCATCTATAGGAAAGGAACAGGCAAGGCAAGTGACCCCAAATTGACCAACTGAGTATTCCATTTCATACACGTCATGCTCATTATAAATTTAGGGGGGCAGTTCCCTCTGTGTCTCTTTCTTCTTTGCTTCCCTTGCAGTCCTGTGTGGAGCCCCAACTTTGTTGCTTTTTTTTCTCGCTTCTGAGTCCAGGCCTCCAGTGTCCAGCTTCCCCCCCCCTGCTCCTCGGGGTTTCGCTTGTGGTAATATAGCAATCGGGAGGGAGAAAGGGAGGTTTGGATCTTGGGGCTGGCTCTGTATCTTTATTTATATATATATTTGTCTGCTGCCACTGCTTCCTATTAAAATAAAGTTATTTTGCCTTTTCCAATCCACAAGTCTCGTTATTTCATTCAAACTATATCTGTCTGGGATCGAGAGGAGCAGTTGGGTGTGGTTGGATTGTAGGGCATTTTTTATCATCACACTGCCCTTCGCTCTCAGCTCCCTGTTTCCCGAAATCAAAGCCAGCTTTTGTGCAGCTTTCAGTGAAAGCAGTCTCCCTTCTCTATTGAAGAGTGATCTACAGTTACTTGCCCAATGCAATCCCTTTCTGCATCAGGGACACAAGCTAGGTGATATTGTAGGTGCCCTTCTTTTCATTTGAGGGCAACCCTTTTAAAATGTCCTGTTTGCTGGCAGTGATGACACGTAGCTTTCCTCTGTTGTTGTTGAGCTTCCAGGACTTCAGCTAGTAGGGATGTGGTGTATGTGTGGGATCCTACATTGCGACACACGTTAACCATGTCCATTGGAGTGGGATCTTTAAGGGTCCTTAATATTTTTTGACAATCATCATTAGATTGCTCAATTGCTAATCTTAGGAACAATGCGTCTTGAGCATCTGGATGCTTAATTTGTTTAGAGATTGCATTCTTTAAACTCTCTGCAAAGACTATAAATGGCTCTGTCGGCTTTTGATGGACCTGGATGTATGATGGTGTTGCCTCAGACATGTCAGCAATAGTTTGAATTGCTTGGAAAACCAAATTCTTTGATAGATTCAATTCATTCAATGGAATTGTGGTTTGACTCTGGTTGGAGATATACAGCCCAAATAACCTATTAAAGGAATCCAGGACCAAGATACCCTTGGTGGAGAAGGTGCATTCTGCATACTGTCGAATGCAGACTTGCCACTCATCTAGAAAAAGTGACACCTGCATGCTCATAAAAAATGCCCTTGCCAGTGGTTTTATATCATTTGGTGTAAAGGTGTAAGCTTCGAACAGGGAGCTTAACACCCCTAGCACATAGGGTGAATTCAGTCCATATTCAGCAATGGCTTTCGTAGTGTCTTTGACAACTAGGATTGGAACAGGGTCCCAGAGGAGAGGACTATTCAGGCTGTAGTACACAGGGAATGCCTGTAATAAATCCAAATCATCCATTGCTGTTGCTTGTTGTTTTATGTAAGCCCAGCAGTTACTTTGGGCATCGGCCCCAGAGATACCGGGAGCATGGGCACCGCCATATTGGCAGGTTCCCAATTCCGGAAGGATGGAAATGGGCATGGCTTTAAGAAGTGGGCAGGGCCTGCCCACTCGATGGTGCAGCCGGAGGGGCAGCACCACCTAGCGGCACGGCGGAATAAGCGGCGTGGCTTTGTGAGCCAACATTTTGGTGGTCTCTGCCCGTTTGTATCAGGCAGGAAGGAGACGACCCAGCCACGCAGTCGCAGCCATTTTGGGTCTGGGGGGATGAGCTGGGTGCTCCGTGCTCAGTTTTCCATTTCACCATTTGCTCCCTCCCCGTAAGTTCCTCACTGATTCCACTGTGGAACTGCAATCCATCTGCTTTTACCAAAACACTTTAACAGGGCTTGAGAAACAGATAAATTCATCAGGATTATTAGGCTGCAGTTAGCTTGAGTATAATGACTCATGTATTTTTCACACAAAATTACTTAACAATTGTCGGTTATGGTTTTTTCCATCCTTAAAAAAGTTATAGATGATATTGGATTTTTATAAATGCAGTAAGAGTTACATAACAGTCTTAGAGAATTCTTTCACTAATTTGCATTTAAATTAGACTACCATGAAGTTTTATGTTACCAGCTTGAAAGTTAACTCTATCTTGGGCCAAGAAATATTTGTCTTACACTAGGAAGGAAACATACCACTGACAGAATTAGGGGGTTTTATTGGGTGAAAGAATATTTATTCAGCAAAAGGCTGAAAACAAGTAAACTCTGGAAATAATACATATGTAAAGTATCTCCTAATTTAAACAGTGAAATCTCCAGAGATATATGGGCCTCCTGTGGAAGGTATATACATGTTCTTTTGCCTAAGAATGCTACATATGTAAGACCAAACACTGACCTTGGAATGTCCCTTTGCAACTAACCCTCAAAATAACAAATAATTGCTGGTAGCAGGTTGTAAATCTAGACCCAGAAGTCTGCCATAACTCAAATGATAGAACTTGAAAGTGAAATCCAAAATCATGTCACTCACTGCTGATTTCAACCTGGAAGTGTTCCTGAAAGAAAAGGGGCACTGAAGGCAAAATACGCAGTGTGTCTTTCTGTTGTCTGAAGCCAAACAAATTGTTGTCACAAATCCTTGCAAAATTAAATATAACATTGTAATTCAGGAACAATTGTTGTTTATGAAACTGATTAAAAGAAAGGTTACCAGAAAGTCAGGCACAGTCTGAAAATCACTTGGGGTCTTCTGTGGCCCCTGGNATGGAAACTCCATTTATCTACAGTGCAACACTTAGCTTTTCACTAGATGTAAAGCAATTTCATGTGACCTTTTTCAAAAATTATTACGAAATACTGGCTTCACTTAGTGTCATATGCGAAATTGAAACTGTGATAGGGCTTCAATCTATCAGAAAAAAAGGAACAAATATAAGAAAGTAATATAATATTCTAGTCATTTGTAATGGCTTGAATACCAGAGACAAACACAGTACTCTACCCACTGGGATTCAGCTAAAGAAAGCAGTAAACAAGAAATAATATTCTCTTCCCTTCAAAATTAAGTCAATAAAACATACCAGAAATTTACAACTCTCAAAACTTGTAACGACTAACAACTAAAATGGAAAGGTTTCTCTCAGTTGTATTATTTTGTCTTTGTCGAGTGCCTCAGCTATATTTCTCAAGTTGAAGCCTTTGTCCTCATTTTTCCCCCAAACACAGAGAAAGATTGCTTCCTAGAACTCAGCATGTAAGGACAAAGTGGCAGTCAGGGTTAGGCTCCTGACAAAGTCCCGGGAGATGTGACATGGAAGCTTGAACTCAAATTCCAATTAATCCTTAGGTTTGTGTTAGAGCACAGAACTGTCCCCCCAGGTGTCTCAAAACTAGTTTTACAGTTTCCACTTCAGCATACTTTCCCTGCTGCCAGGCAGCAGAGGGTGGGCAGATTAAATTAACAGAAAGAGGTTAAAATAGAAGCTGTGTTTTGAAACACTCCTCTGCTTTTGTTCAGCATTGGATATTATAGTTGAAACAAGGCCAGGGTACTGGAAAACCAGTTCCTTCAAGTACTGCAAACCCTTTAGATTTTATCAAGTTTCTCATTATTTGGTGGTGGGAAAGGTTAAGTTAATCCATTTTAAAAACAAAGCAAGAAAAAAAATTTCCTTTTGGAAATAAGCTTAGAAATGTGATCTCTGATGGTTCAAAAAAAGAAGGCAAAAAAAATATACCCTTTGAAATTCACATCATTTTTAAAGACCTGAGTCATGATTTTTGAACGCCTTAAGTTGACAGTAATTTATTTAGTTCTGCGTAAGTATAAGGAATGGTAGAATAAACAGAAAACAAATGTTTCACTGTTATCACATACTTTTAAAGGTATAAGATGTGACAGACAGTCTTGCATTCTGTCTTTACACATCAAAGAGATTTTTGTCTCAGAAACAAACCAAAACTTCTAATCAAATTCCCATCTGGAGAAGTAAGGATGCAAAGATGTGTTTGTTTCACAGTCTGCATATGAAAGTACTGTGATCTCACCTACTGCTGCAATACCATTGTTACTTCATACAAGGCTGACTAGAGTGTCTGCCTCTTGTCAAATCAAGCTCTTCCACTTGTTCCCATCTCATAGAAGAAGGAGGAACCTTCCTGTTCTCAGGAGACCCCACCTCAGCACACAGGGCAAAATTGTAAGGTATCTCTGGGACCTGTCCTTTTTCCCTAGCTCCACTGTGAATGGGTTGACCTGCCTAGCACACTGCCAGACCTCCAGTCATCATACAGAATTTTTCCATGGAAAGAGGGACTGCAAGCACTGGTAGATGGAAGGGAGAGGAAGAAGTGAGATGGAGTTTGCTTTGAACTTCTCTACTTGTACATATTTGTGGAAAAGTCCAGAAATTATATATTCATTCTAACTCAATGAAGAAGATGTAGGGACAGTGTATTGTAGGTGATCCAGAGTTGGAGGAGAGCAAGGATTACAGAAGACAGCAGCCAGAACAAGTGCCATAGTACCAAACTATCTGGGCAACACATACATTTAGTGTTGCTTTACTATCCGCTTGCAAATAGTCCATCTACTTGCATTGTCCTCCTTTGATGGCTTTGCCTGAAGAGACTAGTACTGCCTCCTCTCAAAAAATACCCATTTACTGACTCCTTCCATTCTCTTTTTTTTTTTTTTTAATAGAGCTGTTGACAATTTATTGAGCTGATTTCACATCTATCCATTAAGCAAAGTATTGACCACAGGTAATCCTCTTCCCAAATGGTACTAGTATCTTTTACTCCTGGAGGCACATGTTGAGAGAGAAGAGGGAAAAAGAGAAGTTACAATTTCATCACTAATGGGATATTAAATCTTTTCTTTTCAGTTATGGTACTAGAATATGGTTGCAAAACACCTGAAAGTTGCAGCAAGCAGAATTAAAAGCATATTGTGTAAGAAGAGTTTGCAGTCTACCTAGGTAACCTCATAAGCATTTTTAACCAGGAGAGGATTACGCTCAAAAATGAACATGAAAAAGGCCATGTTCAATAGTACAACTAGGAGTAACAAGTGCAAATTCATGAGTTATATTCACATCCATACAAAAGTGGAAAACTGACAGCAGTTGTTTCTTATCAAGCTAGGGATCTTCATGCAAACTAATTGGTTTTAATGACATAAATGAAAGCAAAAATGTTTCTAACTCATTCTTCTAAATACTAGAACGTTTCTGGGATTATCAAGAAAAGTCACAAAGTTTTTGAAGAAAAATGCCCATTTTTACACACACAAACACATGATTTGGAAGTTGGAATAATTCAGGGTTCTTTCTGAAAATTAAGAAAGTCAAAATATACAAGAACTACAATATTTTTTTTTTACCCCATAACACGGAACATCACCAGTAGCATCTAAAATCAACTCATAAGCAATACACTCAACTGCCATGAGTACATCTCCATAGCACTCAGTTTGTCAGCCATATCCCCCATTTTCGTTCACATTGCAGAATAGATGAACTACAAGAACATTGATTCTTTTCAAATGAAATTAAACTACACAGTGTACTTCAGGAGAAAGCTGGATGCTCTGGAACCACTAAGGGGCATTCAGTCCACAGCAAAACAGCTAATCTGAACTAAGCCTACCCGTAAAACATATTTTTGATGATTAGGTTATCAGCACAGTGCAGATTTACACTCATTGAGTTGTATCATCTATTAATGTGAAAATAAGGCTATGAAGTATACAGTCATTATTTAACTTGAGTACAGTCCTCTAGGCTCATGCCTAGCTGGTGAGCTGCTCTAGTACTAGAATCAGACATAATTATCATGAGACAGAACAAGTACATTCTGTGTTAAAAAAGCTGGGAAGAGAAGTTGTATCTGTACTTAACTGTATTATAGTCTCTAAGGGAAAAAGTGTTTTCAAATTCTAACAAAAAGAAGCAATCTGAAGTATCACATTCTAAGTACAAAAATAGGATTCACTTGAGTATTTTTCATTGCAAATCAATTAGAGGGTAACTGGACTGACATGAAACAGTTAGACATTTTCTTTTGCAGCAGGCATGCAGGTGAGAATAGAAATGGTTTGAGGGTAGGTATTCTGAGCAGTCAACTGTCTTGCCAATCTCACATTCACAAAGTACAAATTAGGATGCTAAGAAAATCACAGCCTGAGTTTTCTGTGTAAGATCTGTAAATATTCTTTGGTTTTCATATGCCTTCTTCTTTTGAGACTTTAAGTAGGGTTTTCTTAGCATTTTAAGCTTTTATCTGTCTGCATGAAGAAAAACTCTTTATCCTGTCCTTTATTTATTTATTAAATGAAAGTAGATATTTAATTAACCAGTACTAGAAGCTCGAATTTTACAAAATGGAAGCAAATAAAAAATTCAAGTACACTTTCTGAGCCTCATTATACAGTCACAAACAGAAGTTGCATGCTGCAGCAGCTGAAAGGAGCCCAAGTGGAAATTTCTAAAACATGATTTTGATGCATTGGCTCTTACAATACCTTTCAACACCTACTCATTTCATTCTAAAATGAAGTTGTATTAGAATATTATACAAGGTGTTCTTTACAAGGACTGTCTAAAAAAAAAGGAACAGACAGAGTATCAAAAACCAGAATACTCTCAACTGAAAGGAATATCACAGTATTTATAAATATATAAAATAAAAGTAAAAAACTTTTCTAGAAATTATGTGTATAATTTTAGTAAAGATATGCAAAAGCAAATGATTACTTTGGTGGCTTACTCACAATTTCAAAACATGCAGCCTAGATTTGCGTTGGACATCTTTATGCAGAGCAATAGACATTCTAAAGGCTGAGTGCACAGCCCTAATCCCTTGTTTTGCTTTGCTTGCATGTGCAGCTTCTGCTTTACCTAATAAACTGTCTTTATCTCAACGTACAAGTTTTCTCACTTTTACTTTCCTGATTCTGTTCCCCATTCCATGGGGAAGGAGGGAGTGAGCAGTTATGTGGTGCTTAGCTGCTGGCTGAGGTTAAACCACAACACTGATACAAAATCGAAATTGTGCCTAGCACCCTTGTAACAGAAATAGCATCTGTAGTACCAAACAATAACAATAGAGCTAGTCCAACTGAAACTGAAATCCCTGTTTCCAGCCCTGCTTTTCTTTTCTGAAGAGGTGACCTAGATTTAATTCTGACGTATGAATTTTCCAAAAGTACAGATAGCTCTGAAAAGGAAAAAAAAAAAGGAAAAATGTCTACCTGAAAATTCAGAGGCAGGCAAATACTAACACACTTTTTAACTCATAATATTAGACTCATAAATATGAAACAATACTGCTTCCTACTGTCTCATCAAGCCACAAAAATCATATTTTTATGATGCTTTAAATGTAGTTTGGAAACAGACAAAATTTTAAACACAACACTTGAAAAGAGACATTAAAAGTGATGAGATATTGTCACCATTCAAAAGCTCAAGTAGCACTATGACATACCAGTAATCATAGAAAAAAGTTTCTAGGAAGATACTGACATATTACTTTGGTTCAGAAACTTTAGAACTATCAAAGTGTCAAAACTCATGGAATTTCAGAACTATTTCTTAAATTCTTTGGAATACATCATCTAAAAAGAAGAGGACTGATTTCTTTGAGAAAATATAAGAACATCTTTTGTGGCCCTGGATGTAAACCTCTGCCCAGTAAAACAGAAGGTTGCATTCTTAAAAAGGCCATATAGACTCTTTATGGCAACATCCTAAATGAAAAAAAAAAAAAAAAGGGTTCTAGTAAAAATGCTGAGAAATTGTTCAATGGTCAGGAAGTAATTGAAAGAGGTAAACCAGAGTTAAAAGATTCAACTTTCCTGACAAGTTTATTTCTTGTAAAAATTGAATTCAATTTAAATTCACTCAAAATTACTGCTTAAGAGCCCCAGGATATTTCAAGTACATTGTCTTTCAACATCTGCTGAGGCAGCTTCTACTCTCCTACTGTTTGAATTAGCAAGAAAATAAATTGCACAACCCAGGGACAATTTATTCAAAGATTCTGTGTGTCTATTTCAAATAAATTATTTTCTTATACGTTTCACTATGTATAGATTTCATTTCTTACCCCTACTCAAGCATTTTACATATGCCTCCATCATAGCCTTTCACTTTTCTAACTTCAATTTCCTGTAAAACTTTATGTTTTTGAACGGAATGTGTGAAATTTGCTGCCTAGGTAGGCTGTAAGTTGTTTCTTAGCAGTTTTGGGGGGTTCTTTTAATTGCTTTTTGAAAATCATGGCTAGGCTTCGCAAACGAAGATCCAGGGAGGGCTCTATCCACTTTTCCTACAAGCGCACTGATGGCTGACAAGGCCAATACGAGATAGACAAGACCATTTGCAAAAGGCACAGCAGAAGGACTCCTTAGGTGGTATATTATGCAAGACACGATTCTTTCTACACTGTCTTTTCTCCTCAAGAGTGATCCTGTGTGCCTTCTCAAAAACATCAGCTGCATTAAAAATAGTATGTCTCTAGACCCCCCGATTGGAGGCCAGAGTAGACCAGTTAAGTTAATCAATATGGCCAAGGCTGAGATGTTGTTTCAGGGAGTCCTTGTATCTCCTCTTCGGGGCTCCTGTCTTGTGACAGCCAGTGGCAAGTTCACCATAAAGCATAATTTTAAGAAGGCAGTAGTTCTTTATCCTGGAGATGTGACCTGCCCAACGCAGCTGCGTTCTCAGCAGCATGGCCTCAATACTTGAAATTGCTGCTTGTTCTAGAACAGATGTATTAGTCACATAATCTGACCAATGGATGTTTAGGTTTGTATGGAGACAGCGCTGATGGAAGCGCTTCGAGAGTCGCAGGTGGTGGCGATAGATGACCCATGATTCGGAACCATGGAAAAGAGTAGACAGCACAATGGCTTTATAAACACTGATCTTTGTACTTTTCTTCAAGTGTTTATTTCGCCAGACTCTTTTATAAAGTCTTCCAAAAGCACTATATGCCTTTGCCAACCTATTGTCTATCTCTCCGTCAATCTTACCATCTGAGGACATGAGGCTGCCTAGGTAATTAAACTGCTGAACTGATTTAAGCTCTGAATCGCCAATGATGATATGAGGATGATGGAAAAATTCCTGAGGTGCTGGTTGTTATAGAGCTTCTGTCTTCTTTAAGCTAAATTCCAGTCCAAAAAGATCAGCAGTGGCTGCAAAGCAGGACGTTAGACGCTGCAGAGCTACTTCTGTCTGGGCAACAAGGGCAGCATCAGCAGCATAAAGCAGCTCCCGGACAAGATGGTTTATAGTCTTAGAATGGGCCTTCAAATGCCTTATGTTGAATAGGCTTTCATCAGTACGATATCGAATGTAGATACCACCCTGGTCATCAAATTCTGCCGTGGCCCTTTGGAGCATCATGCTAAAGAAAAGTGTGAATAGAGTTGGTGCAAGAACGCTGCCTTGTTTCATGCCTTTAGTTATAGAAACGGCTCAGAAAGTGCATCGCCATATTTGACATGGCCATGCTAATTCTCAAGTAATAAGATAATCATTTTAAGACACTTGGGGGGACAACCTAAACATGCCAAAATCTGCCATAGACCATTTCTGCTCACAGTATCAAAAGCCTTGGTGAGATCAACAAAGGTTAC
>VWZO01016935.1:0-15984 GCA_013396975.1 Bucco capensis
CTTCCAACCCTAACCATTCTATGATTTGTAAGGTCAAATCTGGGCTGGGGAGGTCAGTGGTGTTAACATTACCCATTAGAGAATTTTAACAGGGGATCTCACAGCAGCTTTCCGGTACCTAAAGGGGGTTTATAAGATAGAAGGGGAGAAACTTTTTAGCTGGTCAGATTGTAATAGGACAAGGGGGAATGGTTATAAGCTGAAGGAGGGGAAATTTGGATTGGAGATCAAAAGGAAGTTCTTTACCTGGAGAGTGGTTAGGCACTGGCACAGGTTGCCCAGAGAGGTTGTGGATGCCCCATCCCTGGCAGTGTTCAAGGCCAGGCTGGATGTGGCGCTGGGCAACCTGGTCTAGTGGTTGGCATCCCTGCCCATGGCAGGGGGGTTGGAACTAGATGATCTTTAAGGCCCCTTCCAACCTGGCCATTCTATGATTCCATGAATAGAGGGTGCACATTTTAGTATCACACTTGTAATCAAGAGTCCTATAATAAAAATCTATTAGTAAAAATCAGTATTGAAAAGAAATAAGGTGAGCTCAGCAGCAATAAAAAGGACCCTTCAACATGTTTCTGTAATTATATATGATAAAACTCTAATAAATTAGTTATTTAGATTGTTAATTTAATAGTCAAACTGATGATTTATTGGGCAGGTAGCATAGATTAGCTGTAAACTGAAGTAATGCTGTGAGATTTTCAACTTAAGCAGTGAAGTAAAATTTGAAAGTGGAATTGCGAGGAACACTGTTGGAAGGGGCTTCCCAAACTTGGAGTCTACCTGTTGACTGTTGCAGCCAAGTAATCTCTGAGAGACGTCAGTGAAATGCACAAATACTGATGGCTGATGATTTTAAAATAATACAAAAAGTGAGGACAATCAAAGTCTAAACTCAGTGATGATGACTCATTTAAATTGTACCTTTGCAGCCTGGTATCTGGTTTTCATCAGCGAAAGCTCCTTGACAGACAAGTAAATGCCCATACTCTACTATATAAAAGGACGCTCTTGTTTTTTAAAGTTCATTGAAAAATAAATGTAGTAAATACTTTACAATGCTTTCCCCTCCTCTGATGAGACAAAGAGGTGTCCAAAGAGGGTCTGGTCTTCAGTATATTTCTGGTGGCTTGGGAAACCAGGAGTCCCGGCTTACAGCTTCATCAGTTGTCTTAGTCTACTCTCCTTCTTATATAGTAGTCTGTGTTTCTCTCCAAGATGGTTATGTCCTGGTTAGCAAATAAGGAGAACAGAGAGTAGCATGGTTTGGGAGGTACTGATGGATTATGTGGAATTACAGTATCTACCTTTCTCAAGCTATTGGAATACAAGTACACAAGGAATTGTTTGGAACAATATCCCAGTCTATTTTTCCTGATGGTATTTAGCAAGCTGATAAAGCTCGAGCAATGCTAATAAATGCTTCCACTGCAAAATCTACAGGAAAAGATTGTTATATGATTGTATGATGAAGGATGAATATTTCTCTAGATAGGATTTCATAAGGCAAAGTGAACCACCATAGGAGCTTGCTGTTGAAAGAAGCAGCAGCTCTCCTGCTCCCTAAACACCCACTGTGCTAGTTAAACACTTCTGTGGCCTGTGCCAAAAAAAAAACCCACCAACCCTCGGAAAACAGTGAGATTTTGCACCCTCCCTGACACCCTTAGTGGGAACCAGCTGTTAGGTTGATTGACCAGCTCACCAAGCTGTAGTCCACATGCAAGGGTGAGAGCCTATGTTCAGAGGTGGATCACTAGCTTTAAAGGATCCTTCTCCCTTCAAGCTTACTGAGTTGAACTGGCATGATTGAAAACTACTTCGTTTGCTCATTAAGAAAGGGTCATACATGTTCTTAACTCTGTAACATCAGGATTGCAAGTGAGAATGAAGTCTTTGAACTTGTTTAGATACTTAACTGCATTGAGTTGCCGTGTTTCCTTAAAGCAGAGAGAAAATACTGTTTGCAAAGTAAATGGGGAGGGAGAGGAATGCTTGGCCTTGAGTTGGATTTCTAAAATCTGCAGGATAAGACAGCTTGCACTTAATAATTTATAGTGACTGGAAAGGAACCTCTCTCTAATTTGTTGATATCAGTAAATCTTAAGTGCCCGAGGAAGCTGCAGACAGTGTGAAAAAGTGAGCCAGTCAATGTGGAAAAAATGAGGCAGGTTTATTTCAAAAGCTAGAGTCCAGTTGCATTTACTTGAGTAACTAGATAATTTTATTTGCTGATAGACAGGTTTTGGTCAATAAAAATAATCTAATGTCAATTTATACAGTTTTCTGAGGTAAGAGAGAAAGTCTTTTCAGATGAATTTGCTGTGAACTCTTTCAGTTCTTGTTAAGACTAAAGCTTTGTTTTGTAATTGTATTGATAAAATGCACTCTTTTATAATGTGTCTGATTTAGAATGGCTTACTTTATTGATTACCAAATTAAAGTGATACAAAATCAATAGTAACACATACTAAAAGGATTAAGGACAGGATAACTGAGAAATCTCAATATAGTAGTTAATGGAAATCCAAAACCTACTAGCTGTGTCTTTTTCTTCAGCAAGTACTCTACTGCGAACGATCAGGAAGAAATATGGACTCTCTAGTAATTTTTCAGAGGATGCAAAGATTGCTGGAGTTGAAACTATCAGATCAGTTACTACAAAAGGAATCTAGGATTCATCAGTTTTTCTGGGAAGTGAACCATATATTTTAATTCAGCCAAATAAAGCATCTGCTAAACATCTAGCAAAAGAGATGTAGATTCCACTTTTAGAAGAGCAGCCTGTGCTCTGAGGCACATGGGCTCTAAGAATTAATTGAATTGTGATAAATTACAATCTGGAAATGGTTTTTGGAGTAAGACTGTACCTATGATGACAATTACAATACTTGAATTATAAATACAGTTGAGACTAACCTTATGGTGCTGCTAGGAAGTTTGTAACATCAGAAGAGTTGCTATCAAAGCCAGAGATGTTTCTGAGAAGAGTCATGATGGATGCAGTGTGAAAAGCCTGTCAAATTCAGAATCTTTGGTTAAACCAAGTTGGACCAAATGAACAGTGACTTGCTCACATAAGGACTTTTGCTTAAGGAAGCCGAAGGTGCATAACAAGATCCAGCTGCTGAAAAGTGATCCTGGGTGATTTCGGCCTATGAATAAAAAAGGGACTTCAAGTTGATAGCTAAAACTAAGAAAATGGTATAGCTCCATCTCTTGGAATGTTTTCATCAGAATACATGGTTTTTAATCTAATCCATCTCCTGTGAGTTGAAGCCTAAGTTACACAGGAGAGTTTAACACTTAACAGCCTCTTTTTGTCACAAAACTGCCATGCTTGTCTCCAGCTCTCTTCAGAAGTCAAAACTTTCACTCCTCCCTGTTATCATCCCCCTTCCCCTCCATCTCCCATTGAATTTGTTTACAAACAAGTACCATGTGTAGAGTTAGTGTTGATCTGGCCGAATGACATTCTCATTACATATGGGCAATTTCATTGCAAGTTTGGGCCTTGGCACACATCAACTGTCATGAATAGAAACCACAGCAGGTGTAAGAGCTGTAGAGGACAGAATCAGTATGTGCTTAAATCTTTTGAGATATACGAAAACTGCCTCTTTGTTAGTGTAAAAGATGTGCGTGAATGATAGCATGCGTGCGTGCACATGCATATTTGCATGTAGAGTGTCTCCTCCTTAACACTTGACATGAGATACTTATTATACCAGTGTTAGCTAGTACTGCACTTGGAATTCTTTCAAAAGAACACGTTCACTTTCAATGTAAAATCTCTTTGTTTTTCATCTTCTCAAATTCCGGACTCTGCCACCTGTATGCCCATTTAATTTCTTTTTATAAATTACATAAACCTGTTGCTTGCAATAAAGACCAAGACCCTTTGAGTTTTAATTCTTTTATTAGCGTACAATAAACTGTTAATGTTGATACAGTGTGGTTCTTAAAGTATAAGTTATACCAGACATGTAAAGGATAGTAATCTCTTTTTCTTCTAATGAAATGTGGTGGGGTTTGGTTTTTTATTTCTTTCAATTGAGTGGGCTTAGAGACATCATTTTTAACACTAAATTGCATGTTTCACTTGCTCAGTGGTTGCACCCTGTTAAAAGCTCTGTGTGTTTCCCTGGTCATTTTAATGCCACCAGCTCAGCTGTTTCTTTGAAGTGCTGCTGATTAGTCTGAAAAGAAATTTGGAAGGGAATGCAGCAAGGGTAGAGAAGAAAACTAAAACTACTTAAGCAAATGAGTAGCTTTCAAGTTTGTGATGGATTAAGGCTAGTTCCCACAGGTGGGGTAATGGATAAAGCTCACAGGTGTACAATGTCCTATATATGTTGCTGGATTAATAGAATTTACAGCTAGCTTCCAGTACGCACTTTAAACTGCTCCTATTTGCTTGTATTTCCCCTTTCATATGTAAGTGAGACAGATAGCATAGTGGTTATGTTAAGAAAAAAAAAAAGAAGAGTTATTATAGGTGACGCCACCCTGAAGGAAACGGAAGGTCCGGTGTGTCATCTGGACCCAACCCAGAGGGACGTCTGCTGCCTCCCTGGGTCCAGGGTAAGGGACATCACTAGAAAGCTTCCCAGTCTGGTGCAAAAGTTTGATTATTATCCCCTACTAGTTATCCAAGTTGGCTCTGATGAGGTAGAGGAGAGTAATCCAAGAGCCATCAAAAGAAACTTCAGGGCCCTGGGACAATTGATTGAAGGATCTGGAGCACAAGTAATAATTTCCTCACTACCTACAGTAGCAGAGACAAATATTGAGAGAAATAGGGGAAATAGGGGGACTCATTCTATCAATATGTAGCTACGTGGCTGGTGTCATTGGTGGAACTTTGGGTTCTTTGATCATGAGAGCGTCTATTCATCCGCAGGTCTATTGGCATCTGATACATCTTTCTCAAAGGGGAGAAAGAATCATGTCCCAGGAGTTAGCAGGGCTGATTGGGAGAGCTTTAAACTAGATTGGAAGGGGAAAAGGGACAGAACCAGGCAGGACAACCTGGCAGGTTAACCTCATGAAATTCAATAAGGGCATGAAATTCAACTAGGTACAAGTAATGCACCTAGGGAGGAATAACCCCACGTAGCAGTACAGGTTAGGGGATGATCTGCTGCAAAGCAGATCAGTGGAAAAAGACCTGGGTGTCTGGGTGGACAGTAGGATGTCCATGAGGCAGAAATGTGCCGTTATGGCCAAGAAGGCTAATGGCATCCTGGGTACATCAAAAAGAGTGTGGCCAGCAGGTCCAGGGAGGTTCGGAGGTTCTCCTACCCCTCTCCTCTGCCCTGGAGAGGCCACATCTGGAGTACTGTGTTCAGTTCTGGTCTTCTCTGTTCAAGGATAGGGAAGTTCTGGAGAGGGTATAGAGAAGGGCTGCTAAGTGATTAGGGGACTTGAGCACCTCTCTTATGCAGAGAGGCAGAGAGAGCTGGGGCTGGTTAGCCTGGAGAAGACTGACAGGGAACCTTATCAGTGATTATAAATACTAAAAAGGTGTGTATCAGGAGGATGGGACCAGTCTTTTTTCTGTGGTACCCAGTGACAGGACTAGAGGTAATGGGAAAAAACTAGCACACAGGAAGTTCCATCTTGACATGATCTCCAGAGGTCCCTTCCAAACCCTAACATTCTGTGATTGCCTCATGCGTATCTAGAAGCTGAATGTTTCAGTGTAAGCTTACCTTGCGCTCCTAGAATAATAGGGATAATATATTAATATATATTAATATATATATTATTATATAAATATTTTTAGTATATATAATATATAATAATAGCTTGCAGAGAGATGGTTAAGCCAGGTACAAGGACAGGCATTCATAAAGTCAGCACGAACAGAACTGACTGATAATGAGTCTATTTCTTATCACCTGTTTTGGAAACAGATAAAGCATGATGCTGTTTCTATGTTGGCCAGATTTCATAAGGAAAGAATGGTTTGTGTCACTTCTTTCTGACTTTCTCTTTCCTCTCTCCCTCATAAGCAGGTGGACAATTTTGACCAAATTGAACAAATTATAATATTTCAATGATACTAAACTTCCGAAGTTTTCCTGAAACAAGTTAGAGATAAGATCCTAGCTTTATGTGCAGTAGTATAGACACTTCTAATGCACCACGTATGTTAATGATTTTTTGTGGAAATATCTACTTTAATTTCATGCTCAACAAGTAGGCAAAAGCAAATCAAATGCTAGGACTTCATAGGAAAAGAATGGAGTGCAAAGCAGCATAAGAAAAAGTAGCATTTGTATCACAATCTATACTGCTGCTTTCTCATGGGTACTGTATTATGCAGCCCTTCTCTCCCTACATGAAAAAGATGTAGAAAAGCAGCATGAGGAATTGTTGTATGGAAGCCATTCACACTTTTTATGAACAACTGTGTAGGCTAGAGATTATCCTGGGAAAGATGTAGCTAAGGGGGGGGGTCATGGCAGAAGCCAGTGAAGTGTCATAGAGAGGTGAATAGAGGCTTATGATTCATGGTCTCTTTTTGTACAAAAAGTGGGGGAAATTGAAGTAGTGGCACAGAAGAAGATAGACTCAAAACAAAAGAATAATGTTCTTTAAAATATTCTTAAGCCATGGCATTCCTTGCTGCAGGCTACCTTCTAGAAGTTTACAAGGGTTCAGTGGGATAGGATATTGACACAGATTCATGGGAGAGAAAAATCAGTTGAGAGTTACTTAGTGTTTATCAACATGCCTCTGCCCCAGAAAGTCTTATTAGTTGTAGTTTGGGGAGACAGCGTATTCTGTACCTTCTGTGTTCCTGCACTCTTGCCTAAGCATCAGCTCTTTGTTCATGCTTCCCAGCTATCCATAGGATATTAGTTGGGATACTCGAGCCCTTTCCCTAAGCTTGTAGGGCTGTTCTTACTCAAAAGCAGAGTTTGAGTAGAGGAGAGATGTCCTGTTTGTGGCCATGCTAAAGGAAAAGCAGAGAAAGTGTAGTCTTTGTTTAAATTGCTTATCTGATGGGTTGACTAACAAGTACATATCTATGGCCAGTTAGTACACACGCAGTTCCAAAGTAGCCCCACTGCATTCTCCCTGTTGCTTAGCCAGCAGGTTATGGAAGAGGGAACACAGTGAGAAGGCTGTGGTGAAGATTAAAGGGTAAGAGTTGTAGGTTTGGATGTAGCTGAAAGCAGTGAGCTATGTGTGCAGGACACAGAAAGGAGTGGAAAAAAATGATAGGATTTGTAAGTTGCAAAGTGACCTCACATTTTTGAATGGGACTTAGAAAGCCAATACAAAAAGAGTACAGTTAAGATTGGAAACATTACAAAGCATGTCCCAGAGAGGTACTGTCTTGTGGAAGTCTTATAACTTGACCAGAAGGATTTATATTTGGATTTCTGACTTCTCTTCCAGCTGTGTATTCCTGATTGCAATTTACAGAATGACAGGTATTTTCTAAATTGGGTATTGTTTCTAAAACTTCAGTACCTTGCAGCAGAAGAGACATTCCCTTCACAGGCATCACCTTCTGTACATAACCAGTACTTTACATGCTGAGCAGTGGCTGAACAAGGAGCACATCCAGAGTTTTATTTTCCTCTGTTAATCAAGGGGAAATGGATGTGCTTTTTAGTAGATGTTTCCTTTATAAGACGTCGTAATTGGTGTTTTCACTTGCTGAGTATTTAAACTCTGCAGCCAATATGAAGTAGATACAACCTCTTTCTCATGACCAGCTGTGCAAGTTGCTATGGGAACTCGGTGGGGACTATCTGCAGATTAGTGCTCTGGGGACCACACCTGGCTTATTTGCATTCAATTTAAGTTGGGAAAAATTCAATAGAAGAAAAGAGGAGTGTAGACTAGCTGTTAGATGGGCAAAAAAGGGCTAGTATTTTGGAGGCTGTCATACTGGATGGAAAAGCTGCTTGTATTCGTGATTCTTGCAGACTCGTGCATTTCGCCAGTGTAGTGAGGCTTGTTGGAAATGCAATGTCATGGAGGATTTTTTGGGGCATTACTGCCTCTACCTTAGTTAAATCACAGAGAATTTAACTTTCTCTGTGTTTTTAATAAGTGATCTTTCTGTGACAGTGAGGGATTGTGAAGACAGTATGGAATACAGATCATTCTTTTAAAGTGGCATGAGGGTTCAACTCAGTGTAATATTAAAATGTTAGTGCAGTATTGACTGTTACTGGAGAGCTTAGCTTGATTTTATTCAGAATACTGAACTGCTCTTCTTTCAGTGGTCGCTGTGACTTCGTAAGAAGGCTGTGGAACAATTTTCATTCAGGTCAGCAGCAGTGGTCAGCTGGCAGTTCTCAGGCTGTTTGTGGCTGGATTTGGGGGGTTAATGGTGTTCTGGCACTTAAATGCTGTACTTCTTTTTTGCTTGTTCGTTCTCACTACATCAGCTTGCCTTTTGACCAGGACTGGATGAAAGTGGTTAAAACAGCACTGTATGCCAATTTGCTCTTTATGCTGTTTTTTCCACTGGATTGACAAACTGCCTTTAGTACCTTTCTGCAAGAATATCTTACAGAAACGTGTAAACTCTTCTCAGAACAGTGGGCTTAGAAGCTTTGAGAAGTCCAAGATCACTGCATTGATACTTTTGATTTATATCTCTATGTGTGTAAATAAAAAGCATACAATATATAATATAGTGTATATGGTTTTATATAAAATGCATTAAGTATGTAGAATATATAAACATATTTTTGTATACAAAAACATATGAAGTTCATGTATATATTTATTAAAATCTGTGAGGGTTAACAGGTAGTTATCTACCAGTAACATTTTCAGTTCTGATCTGCTTTGATCTCCCTTGAAGATGAAGGTTTTCAACATGTTGTGATGCTCTGGACCAACTTACAGGCTTTTTCTACAGGTACATGAGACACTTATGAGGCTTACTTTTTGGTTATTTGATGTAGTTTAATCTATTACAATATTGTAGAGTTATTAGTAGTTACTTTAAAATTCTGTGAACAATTCCTTCAGTTTGGAATTCACAGAATCACAGAATGGTTTGGGTTGGAAGGGACCTCTGGAGGTCATCTAGTCCAACCCCCCTGCAGGTGGGCAGGGAAATACCCAACTAAACCCTACAGCAACCTGGTATTCCCAGGTGGTCTGCCATCCAAGTACTAACCGGGCCCAACCCTGCTTGACATCCGAGATCAGACAAGATCGGGCCTTCTCAGGGTCGTATGGCCGTTAATTCAGCACTCTTAAGCCAGGTCTATGCTAAACTATTTACTATTGTAATTGTGGCTGTTACTTACTCTGCTGCTGCTTCTGTTAGTTTCTTGTCAACACTCCCCATTTTCGTTACTTTCAAAACCTTGTATTCTTATGTCTTCTTCAGTACATCTGATGAATTTAACTGATCTACTTAACTACATCTGATGATATAGTTAAGTCTTACAGTGTAGGAATCCCATTTTCATGTCTGCACATGGAAATGGTGTGTGTGAGGAGACTGGAAATCAGAAAGGGTATTCTCAAGAGTGGGATTGGAGGGGTATGTGCACATGTAAGTTTACATTAGGGCTGAGAGTAAATGTCCCAAAGAGAAAATAAATAGTTGAGAGATTTTAATTTGTTCTATTTGTCACATAAGTTGCGTGATAGAGTTCATAAGATGCCCATTTCACATACAAGTGGACTTAAGCTGTAGACAATAAAAGTTTTAAAGTAATACTGCTGCAAGAACAGCCTTGCCCAGTTTGTTCCTGTTTCCTTGCTGCCTTTCTGTTTTAATATGGTAAACATTTCTCCCTTTGAATTAAGAAACAGATTTAGGTTACTGTTTTATCCTTTTGATTGGAGTAGTTTTAACACATATCAATTCTCTTGTGTAATTTTATATGTGACAGCACAAGAGAGGAGGCACAGGTGTGACAGTGGAGATGAGTGAGGCTTCAGCTACTGGTGCTCCTGCTGGCTTTTTACTCACTCAGTGTTGATGGCCTATGGCTGTAGTACTAACAGGCATTTATTTAACATCTTGAATTGTGTGCTATTTTAAATTTATGGTTTCTTGGTGAAAATGGTGAGATACACATATATGAAAGTTGTGTTCTATTGAGGAATTGGCAACTAAGAAATAGTGTTCTGAGTATCACTTCTTAAATTTTTTTTGTTAGGCCTTTTGACCTAATTTTTTCAGTTGACTTTTTACCCTGTAATTGACAACTAGATCATTAGTTTCTTTTGAGAGACTTCTGTATCTGTCAACCTAAGACTTCCAGTCAATTTACAGAAAGTGGGGCAGTATGGAAAAGTCCCAGTTCGCTAGAGAAATAAAGAGATTCCTGTCTTCAGTGGTGTTTGTCCATGGGCCTGCAAATGAAATGTGCATGTCTTCCCAGCAAATCCTCTGCGAAGGTCAATCCCTGTCAGAGGTGGTAATCATACTCCATACTGTATTACTGCTAGTAAACCCCTTCTTGTGGTTATTTCCTGGAAAAACTAATCAATGCCTTTTCTACTTTAGCACCACATAGCTGCTAAAATGGGCAAAACTGTACCTGTGACTATTTCATGGGAAAGCTCATGTAGCTAATACATATATATGTATAGTTACGCTGTGGTTTTCACTTTCTGCTGTTCCTAGACCAGCAGAAATTAAAGACCCAGGTGCCCATTAACTTTGTATTTTAATTTTTTTTCTGACTGATAGCAAATGCAGTCTCATGTTAGCTCTGACCATTCAAAAAGATCGGTACTTGGAGAGGTGTACTGATGGATGGAATCAGTGTCTGCAGTGTGAATAACTCCGTTTCTCTCCTCAGATCTTACATCTGGCAATTTTTTGTTCAATTTGTAACATACAAAGCAGCTTGTCTGGAATTTGGCCTTTTCCTCTTTGAGATCAAATAATTTAAGCTTCAGAAAGAAGCATTCTCATGACATATCTTGTGGTTCCTACAGGTGTTAATAGTGTCTGGATCAGTGTGCTAAGGGCATTAAAGCAATATCCTTCAGATTTGAGGTTGTTATTAAGAGAGAGCAAAAGCATTTTCTGCAAAAGATGATGATAACAGCAGTGCAACTTTGATTCATACCATAAACTGTAGAGGTTTTGTATGTGCTTTTTTCTGTTAATTTGTTTGTCAAACACTAATGCTAACTAGAGCTAAATGCTATCTCTGCTCTTGATCATGATGTATCCATTTGGCTTCAGCAGAAACATAATAATCATGTGACTTTGATTTATGTATATTGAGAGTGATCTGTAGTGTATTTAATGCCAAGTGGCGTGGAGACTCTGGGATTTGAATTGAACTGAATTGTATGATTAAGTCATACACTGAATTAGTCTGTTCTTTGTAGAGCCCCTATTCATCAGGCTAGACTAGTAATTACTACTTTGGCAAAGTGGAGAACAGAGAAACAGCATATTTGCATAAGGCATTACATTTTGATTTACAGGTGAGTTTAAAATAAGGTTTTTAAGCTCTGAGGGCCCATCCTCAGATGGATGTGGGGAGATGGATTTAATGCTTTTGGTATGCACATATGCTGATGCTTCCAAAATGCGATGTCACACAACTGCTAAAACAAATACTGCCATTCAGTATTTGAACGTGGCAAAAGTAGCCTTCGTATGTTGTCAAATCAGTTGGTTTTTGATTTATATTTAGAGAATATTTATTTTACTCATACACTTGGTACTTTTAATGTGTATTGAATAACAATTTGATACTAGTAATATTTATACCATCTTCATTGCTTTTTTTTGGTAATATAAACTACATTTGCTTGTTACATCGAAGCATGTGCACAATTTCAGTAGCCATGGAATGGGTGAAAGACATGTTCACATTCCAGCACATGACTAGTTTCATCCTAGCACATGACTAATAAGAGACAACCACTTTAGGTCCTGGGGATATGTGAAGATTGGCTGGTGTTCACTGCCATGGAAACTTTAGGGTCACCTCACTCCTCATGGTTGCTGGTGCCTGGCAGCTATCCAGGCTCTCCAGCTGCCCTAAGCGGCAGCATCCTGTAAAAGCCTGCAAGCTTTCAAGTTGGTGGTGTCTTTTTTGTTTGTTTATTGGGAGTTTTTTGTTGTGTTTGGTTTTCTGCTTGTTTTGTTCTGATTGGTTATTTTTTTCAGTACTGCTGTTCCATAGACCTGTACCTTAGCTTGCTTTTTTTCTTATCCTGATAAATGTTGAAGTTTTACCAGTAGTGTTCTACAGCCCTCCCTTGTGTTTTGTTCATGTAACTCTACTCACATCAGTCTTCATTTCAGTCTTTCTCTGTGTCTTGCAGTACTTCTTGAAAAGCAGTGAGGCATGCAAATTTTGTAAAAGTAATAAAATATAAGAGGTATTTACTAATAACACAATATACATCTGCTCCAGGTGTTTGATACTTGTCAGTGTGAAATATTTCAGATTTGACCAACCGGTAATTTTAAAGGAAGAGACCCACCTAGGTGGGGAGACACAGGTAAATATTTGCATTTTAAAATTTGTGTTTTTTAAAAAAATCATACTAATTTTGGACATTGCTTTTCATATGCAAGTTTACTAGAGCAATGAATATGTAATGGCATGGAACCATACCTCAAAAGTGGTGGAATGAGAGCATGTTTTGCGCATTCTTCTATACAAACTTCTGGTTAAATAGAAAGGAGGTGAGTGCTCCCTTGAAAATACTAAAAAGTGTTACTATACAACAACTCTGGCAGGTGCAACATACTAGTTAAAAACCACAAATTTGTTTTCAAATCTTTGACACTTTGCGTTTTTTTTTAACTGAAGCTCCTGGGGTCACTGTTTATGGATGGAGTATTTGATGCATGTAAATACACAAAAATAAAAGTCTCTGGCTGTTATGAGATAGTGAAGGAAACGGTAAAACATGAGTGCTGAAACAGGGAGATCTAAAGACCTGAAGTGTGCTACTCTTCAAAATATTCCATGATTTCTAAGTAGATGTTATGATGGTTTCATTAATCAAAGTTGTGGTTTGGAACAGCAAGGGTTGACTTCACTCACATTTTATTCTTTGGTTTTGAAAACACTCAACAGAATGACAGAAAAACTTTTATGTAAATGTAATATGGATCCTTTTTTTATGTGCTGTGGCTTGTAGGAAGGGGAGAGCAAAACTATTCAGATGATGCACTGAAATGATAGAATTAGCCATGACTTTCAAATAAGGCTCAGTTTCCTTGTGTAAGCTATAATGCTGTAATTTTTGAATAAGGGTATTTCTTTTCTTTCTTCCCTTGCCTCCTGCCTCTCCTCCTCTTCTTTCCCCTTCCTCGTATGGTAGTAATATACTGTGAGTTTGTAATGATCACAGTTTTCTTACAATTAAAACAATGAATTAAAACATGCTAGTTCCTACCTCCTGTGGAGAAAAATAAGTAAGACTTAAAAGAAAACCCACACACTCATGCTTTTATATTAATGTATAAGGTGCTTATGAGTATCTGGTGTCCTGTACTGATAAGATGAATTAGCATTCCTGCTTCGCTGTCTGTGTTCTTAATTTTCTTCAAGAAAGGTTCGCAGAAGAATTTTGAAAGACATTTTGTGTAGTGGACAGCCTGAAAGGATAGTTATAATTTGAGTTTGTGAGAGAGATCAAAAAATTAGTTGTAGACTAAAATTCATAGCAATTGCATGATGACCGGTAATTCCAAACCAGGCCAATTTTATTTGACTTTTCCAGACAACTGCTATTTGGCTTTCAGGGGAAACTTAGTAATTTTCAGATAAAATCAATTTTGTTAGCCAAAGTCAAAGGTGGTGGCTAAAATTAGAGCTTAGTTTGCAGCTCAAACTAGACTGCTGTCTGTCTGTAATTACTTGAAGATTGTGCCAGCTTTCATAACTTTATTTTGCTGAAGTACGTGATTTTTACATTTTTTTAATAGCACATTGTGGTTCTGTTTAATGAAATTTTGATTCAGTTTAATTTAGCTTATGGTGTGGAAACTTGGAAATGTCTTGAGTTACAGTGTAGTAGCTCTGTGTAGTGTCAGTTTAGGACCAGGTGTGTCTATGGTCTTGGCTGGTGTGGCATGCAGGATGTAGTCTTACTGTGAGTATTGCCAGTCTACATTGACGCTGTGCTTAGTCATGCACTATTCTCAAGGGTTTGGTCACCATCCTTCTTCAGTGGCTCTTCAAGATAAAATACACTAGACACTGATACACTAATGCAGGCAGCATGCTAATATTTGACATTAATACCTTATTTCCTTTCCTTGTATCATTCTAGGTTCACCATTCAGAAGGGAAATAAGTTGTTGGTTTATTGTGTATAATCTTTCCAGGCTGTATCATTCTAAAGCCTGCCTATGGAATTTGCAAAGGTCACGCTTGTCACAGAGCTGGCTAGTGACAGAAATTTCCAAGTTGTTCTGGAGAGCATTTAGTAAATGACATTGTACTAACATATGGAAACATACCTGTATAAAAATTAAGATTCTTTTCTCCCATAAAAGTGTTTAATATAATAGATAAGAACTTTGGCCTTTATCCTTTTAATTCTGCCCTAATTGTATTGTAGATTTGGGGGGGATTTTTTTTGTTTGTTTTTGGTTTGTTGTGGTCGTTTGGGGTTGTTTTTTTTAAAGTGATTCTGACCAGCCATCCGACCATAAGGACTTAAGTGTCCCTTAATGTCCTAGTTGGTAAGAACTTTTACTTAGCATGTCAGTGGGCATTACAGTTCAAATGAATGTTTGTGTGGGCCTTAGTGTTTGTAAGCCAGGTTGGTTGGCACAGATAGAATGGGAAGAAAATTTCTGCCTTGTCCTTGGTAGCTGTCAAAGAATTTTCGGTAAGGTGGAGGATGAGTAGCACTGTGGTACCACCAGCATGCTCACTAACACTGCTTCAGGCACGTCTTTTTCTGGCCCTTATTAACTGTTTGCTTGTTCTGTTGTTTGGTAGAAGTCATCCATCACTACACACGTGCCTGCTTTTAACAGTCACTTCCTGTGGTCATGTGCTTTTGGCACTGCACCTGTGTTCAGCCAGCTCAACACAGACTCTCATTTGAAAATGATCCCAAAGATAACACTACTGTCCTCTTACTATGCTACTGGCTGCTTCAGCTCAGCCACTACTTAAAGCTTGCACTTGCTTTGTGAAGTGCTTGGTTTATTATACCATTTGTGTCCAAACTCTTGTGATGAAGCAAGTGGATTAACTGCCAATACTCTCCAAATGCATGTATGGAAGAGTGAAGTTCACTGAAGGTCTGCGAACCATGGAGATATGCCTCAGAGTTCTCAATAGGATGTGTGAATGAGTAGAAAACCAAGTTGGAAACAAGGCATTAGGAAAACCTATTGAGTATGCAGTTGTTTGCCTGCAGTTGGGAACACCTTCCTTTTTTTGCAGTCTTTTTCAAGTGTTGATCACACATGTTAAATATAGAGCAGGGAACATCTTGTGTTAAGTAGAGATATGAACCTGAACAGAAGAAGAGGTCAAGCGTGGAAATAAATTCCAGTCAGTACTGGATGATTGAGAAGTCCCTTTTCTCTTGCTGTCTCTTGTTTGGAGAGGCAGTGCTTGAATTCACTTCAGAAGTGAGAAAGTACAGCTTTTTCTTCTTTTTTTTTTCCTTAAGTAAAAAAAGAAAGAAAAACCCCACAACTCGCTCTTTAAATTTGCATTAACATCTAGAAGTGGGTGGCTCAACCCTGTAGTCACCTGTATCATCACATAATCTTCTCCTGATCGGAATACGGAACAGTAAGTGTTGTGATGTCCACATTACCCTTGAGTCTTTATATAAATGTTCTTGCTCTTTAGGACACTACTATTTGAGTGGTAAACAAAGTATTTGGAATGGCTTAATCTACCCTTGTAGTTTGTCAGTACACTTAGTTCTGTGGACCACTTTTGGGAAAGAAGATTGAGTCCTCCACATACCAAAGCCTCTTCCCAGTTCTCCAATCCTGCAGCGTATAGAATCATAGAATCATAGAACAGT
>VWZO01016938.1:18512-31143 GCA_013396975.1 Bucco capensis
CAGAAGTCTTGCAGGAGTCTTGCCAAACACAACAGGCATGAGAGCAAATCCAAACCAAGGAGAGGGAAGGATTTAAAGAGTCATCTTTTCAGTTAGTCTCAGGACTGTATTTTCTGCAATCACATCAGCTTTGTGTTAGCCAGCATCTTTTGAGTTTTTACCCCAGAACTACTGAAGTGGCAAGGAGTAGGATCAGGTAGGCCCTGCTTGGAAAGGAAAGAGGGAAAACAATGAAAAAGGCAGAAAAAATCCTCCTCCTCCTCACAGGTTCACTTCCCTTTCAGTCTTGCACACAGCAAGCCCTGCTCCAGCTCTTGGGTTGGGATGGGAAAGAGAAGAGAACAAATGAGAGAGCCAAGAGCATTCCAGAGGGAAAGCCAAAGGAAGAGGACAAGCAAGAGGCAGGAAGGGAAGAGGAGCTCCCTTCTGAAGGCCACCCCAGGCAGGAGGCCTGGCTGCCCTTGGCTCCTCTTGCCTCTCTCCCAGAACACACAGGACCTTTAGGCAAAGTCAGGAGCCAGCATGCCCCAGGCCAAGGCTCCAGCTCTCTGGGAGGGGAAGGGATGTGTCTCAGCTGTTCCTACTCCCTCTCCTCTTGTGACAGCAACCTCCAGGCCCATGCCATGGAGAGCTAAGCACTCAGCAAGCAGCTTCAGCTCGGGCTGGGCTCTGCTTTTGGAGCTGAGCCATGCCAGGGCTGTGTGGCAGCAGGCAGGGAGGGGAACAGCCTGGCTCGAGCCCAGAGCAAGCACATAAAATCTCCTGTCACAGCACTGCAATTTGGCATATGGAAGCATATTTTCAATACTCTTTAAGGCATTTTTTAGGATCATTTCTGTGCCACAATTTCACAGGAACTCCAATCTTTCTGTGAGTCAGAGTCTTTTTTTTTCCATCTCTCTACTGCACACAGCAGCTCAGGTACAAAGAGAGTGTCCCCACACACCAGTGTTCTCCCAGCAAACCATGCTGCAACCAGGTCCACAGAGCCAGCCTCTTGCTCCCTAAGCATCCCCCCCAGCTGTGAATCCTGCTGTGCTGCAGAGGGAGAGCCAGCTCCCAACTCAACCCCCTGCAGCAAGTCAAACTTCTGCAAAGTGCACTTGAAGAAGAGGTACTTTTTCATTTTTTTGCTTGTTTTGTTGTTGTTTTTGCTTATGAAAAGAAACCAGTGAGTCCTCTAAGAATAAAGTGGAGTATTTTACAGTGAAGCACATGATCTGGGGCAAAGAACTGTGATGGTGCTGCTCTGCTGGTACAGTAGGTGGGCTCTTAATACTCCTCCTGCTCCTCCTGGGGTGCTCCTTCGTCAGGTATCACAAAGCCTTCCTGAAGGGGAGGAAAAAACAAGTGCTCCATCAGCATCCGAGGGGAGCCCAGCTGCTGCCTGCTCTGTGCCCTCCTCCTGAGCACACACAAGTGCCCAGCTGGAGCTACTCTCCTCAGCTTTGCTCTGCACACACTCTCCCTGAGAGCCTAAGCTTGCCTGCTGCCTGCTCCTTCCCTGCAGGAGAAAGCTGAAGGGGAAACACAACAAGCAGAGAGAGGGAAAAGCCAAGAGGTGCCAGTGAGGAGAGGGAGAAGTCTGCAGTGCAGCTAACTCACATCTGTGGCATAGAGGATCTCCACAATCTTCTGCAGCACGGGGTCATTCTCCCCTTCATTCTCCTGGCAGATCAGCTCAATGTTCCTCAGCTTGCCAAAGTAGAAGTCTCTCTCCTTCTCCAGGTCTTCCACAGTCAGCTTCAACACATTGATCTGCCAGAGGGCATCAAGCACAGCTCAGGCACCACACAGAGCAGGGGGCAGGCTCCCCAACTTCCCAAAGCATCAAAACCACTTCCCAAGTGCCCAAAAGTGGAGGGGGAAGGGGAACTGTGTGAGGAGGAGAAGGTGCTGTCACTGCCACAGGGACACTGGCGAATTGTCAGCTGAGCTGGGGGAAGCAGCAGGTGCCTGCAGCCTCCTCTGCTAGCTCCTTCCTGCCAGGCTGTGTTTCCCAGGGGCAGCAGCTGCTCCTAGCTCAGATGGAATGCTGCAGGAGAGCTGCAGCACA
The DNA here is from genome assembly GCA_013396975.1 of Bucco capensis. NCBI lineage: Eukaryota > Metazoa > Chordata > Aves > Piciformes > Bucconidae > Bucco > Bucco capensis. The sequence continues at coordinate 20,569 of VWZO01016938.1, forward strand.
GCTGTGGCATTAGAGAGAGTGCTCTGTGTGCTCTAAGTGCCTGCTCCTGCAGAACAGGCACAGCATTCTCCAGTGGATTCAGAGGAGCTTCCTGCCTTCAGCTCTTCCCTTGCAGCCCCAGAGCTCCACAGCTCACCTGCTCAATCAGGCCTGCAGACTCCTCCTCTCCCACAGCCTTCTTGCCCATGCCAGTGCCACTTTTGGGGGTCCCTGCAGTCCTCTGTGTCACAATGGGTCTCTGAGGGGCTGCAAGAGGAGCTCAGGGTTAGTTCCTCTCCCAGGAAGCTGCTATTCCCCTCCCACACAGCCTCTTGCTTCTGGACTCCATTGTTTGGCACCAATCCTTGCCTTTTCCTCTCCTGGAGAAGACTGTTCTCCCTGCAGCTCCCAGGAAGCTGTGGACCACAGGATGCCTCAGGGTTTGAAGCCTAGCACCTCTCAAAGCAGATGCAAAGTGCTCCCCTGTCACAAACACCAATGCCCAGCCTGATTTCCCCCCCCAGGTTTGCCAGGATCTAGGTATTTTCTGAAGCATTTTCTGTACCTGCAGTGCTAGAGCTGAGAGATTTCTTGGGTTTGTTGACAACTGGAGCAACCAGGTTTGGTGCTGCTGTCTCCTGGCCTTGCCTGGCAGCCACAGGATCATATTCCTTCCCATCATAGTTGGCATCAAAGAACTTTTTGAACCACTGGACAAATTCAAAGTTGTCCTGAAATTTGCCTTTCACTAGTTTGTCCACAGGAATTATCTGGAAGGGGAAAACAAACAAAGAAAGGTCAAGCTCATCTCTGCAGGGTAAGGCAACTCCCTCTCTCTTCTGGAGAGAATTTTAGTCAGTGCCACTGCAATTGTGTCCCCAGCCCAGCTGAAATCCTCCCTGAACACAGCTCATTTCTGCTGCTGCTGAGAAGGAAAACCAACTCATGCTGGGGCCCTGGGAGGGCAAGCAAGTCCTGCAGTAGGGTATCTGCCACACCAAGTTTCAACAGCAAGCTGGGATGCAGCAGCAGCTCCCAGGAATCAGGAGCTGCTGAGCAAGCCCCAGAGCTCTGCAGAGCTGCCCATCACCTCTGGAGAGCTCAGGGACAGAGCACGAGAGGCAGGCAGCAGAAGGAAGTCTTGTCTGTAAGGCCATGAGCTCAGCCCAAGGCCTGAGAGCAGCCAGGAGCCATCACCTCTCCCACAGAGCTTTCAGAGCTCATCCCCTCAGTCAGAGCTGGAGGAAAGCACAGAATGTCCCAAACCAAGCCAGGATCCCAAAGCAAACCAAAGGCAAACCTTCTGAGCTGTGCAAACTGCTCCCAGCTGGCCTGGGCTGTGGCAAACAGAGGGCACAGAGGGGGGGCACAGGGGGACAGCCTCAGCTCACCTTGTCCACTCCCATGCGTTTAAAGCCTGCCTGCAGAACCTTGAAGTTCTGAATGTACTCATGCTCCAGCTTGACCTGGAACTTCACCTTCTTGAGTGCCACAGAGCCTGGGAAGAGCATGTCCATGAACTGACAGTATGCAGCACCTGCCAAGAGAGGAACAACACAGCTGGCAGGAGGGAAGCAGCCAGCTCCCCTGCCCAGAGCTGGGAGCCGTCAGTCCCACAGCCCAGGGCCCTGAGCACTCCTCAGCTGCACAAAAGCCACAACAGAACCCTCCAGACTCCTGCTTGGCTGCACTGTGGCTAAAAATAAGCTCCAGAAGCAAAATGAGGGTCTCATGACTTGAGCTCCTAGGAACAGGAGCCATCCTGCCTCCAGAATTCCAAGAGGAAAGAGAAAACCCACTGAGTAACTTGACTTTCCTTTCCTGGTGGCTCTGAGCTCTTGCACGTGTCCAGCTGCCTCTGCTCAACACTCACACTGCTCCACTAACCTGGAGAAAGAGTTCTTCTTTATTACAAGTGATCCATTCCCTCCAGACACAGCTCAAGGTGCCCTCCAAGGGAGGAGGCCAAAGCCAGTTGCATTCTATTGAAATCAAGCCTTAACCAAAGCAAGGAAATGGGAGCCTTTCTGTTCATCTGCAATCCTCCTTGGCCTTCAGTGCAGCTCTTACTGCAGTAAGAGCAAAAGCAGCATTCAGTTCAGCCACACAGCATTCCCAAAATGAGCTTTTCTAGCATATAAAGCTCCCATGAAAATAGGTATTTTTACCCTGTGTGCCACTCCAAACAAGGGCAACATTCTGAGCATTCTTCCCCCTTTTGTGCACACAGAGTAATGGAAACCTTCACCTGAAACATCTCACAGCTACCTGAGCAGCTCTGCTGAGCTGGCTAAAGGTCATAAGCTGTTGCCCTAAACCAGTCCAGCCCCAGGGAACAGCAAGTCCTCCACTGCTCCCTTCCTCCCAAGCCATTCTCCAGCTCTTCTGGGGCTCCCACATTCCCTTGCTGCTCATCCACTGCTGCAAGTAAAGCCAAACATGGCATCTTGCTGCTGGATCTGCACTGCCTTCCAGTTCCCTTGCTGAAAAGCCCCATGCCCATCTCAGGAAGCTGCCAGAGATCATGTGTGGCTAACTGCTGGCAGCCTGAGTGATAAGCATGATGAAAACAGAGAGAGCACAGCATCAGCCAAAGGTCTTTTGTGCATTTCCACCCCCCCCAGGCTGCTGCTGGGCCATGACTGTGCCAGTGAGAGCCTGCAGAGGTGTGCAGCAGCCACACAGCAACAGCTCTCAGCCTGCTCCTGAACAGAGGGGAGCTGCAATTCTGCAGAGCCAGCACTAACTAGCCTCACTTCTGCAGCCAGAGCTCTCCCAGCATTCCAGACTCATCAGTTCCAAGCAAACCTCTCAGCCCTGTAAGCCAGTGCTGCACACAGCAGGTTTTTAACCATTGAGCTGAAAGCAGACACTGCTGCTCCTTCACCCTCACAGCTTTTCTCCATCAGCTCACAACAAACACCTGCCAGATGCCCAAGTCCCCTGGGCATCTTTGTGAATGTTTCTTCCACAGGCACCGACAGCCCCAAATTTACCTCACATTTATTCCTCCTTCCACTTTCACCTCCAATTCCCACAGCTCTCACCCTGGGTGCAACACTTCATCTCAAACTCACTGTGTCAGCTGCACTGCCACCTCTCCCCAGCTCCCCTTGCCCTGCCTGCTGCACTTACCCAAATCACCAGTGCCACCTCTCCCCAGCTCCTCTTCCTCTGCCTGCTGCACTTACCCAAATCACCAGTGCCACCTCTCCCCAGCTCCTCTTCCTCTGCCTGCTGCACTTACCCAAATCACCATCCTTTGGGAGGTTTTGTTTCATCTCTTCCCCCACACACTGCTATCTCTTATTGGTTTCTCCAAGTCTCCTCCCCCACACACACCCCTTCCTCCCTCTGATGACACTTGACTCCATTTCAGTATCACAACCACTTCCTCTTTGCTGCCTGCAGCTCGAGGCCAGGCTCAGCTGTGCTGAGGTCAGCTTTAGCCTGAGCCAGCTGAGGGGACCCAGACCAAGGTGCAGCTTTACCTTCAGGAGCTGCAAAACCTGAAGGTGACCCAAAAGAGTCACCAGGATGCCTTCCTCCCAGCACCCCTTCTGCCCAACCTCCCACATCTCCGAGCAGTTCTCTTCCATGAGAAACCACACTTGTTCATGAGAGTTTTGTAAGACTTACTCCATTCATCACGAGTAAACACAATTCCTCACTGGAAAACACTTTCTCCTCAGAGTCTTTCTTGTCATATTAACCCCCACTCCTCCTCATTGCATCCACGCTGCAGTGAGTCAGAAGAAAATGCCTTTTCATTAGGCTTACATCAATAACAACCACTGCAACACAACTCTAACCATAAGCAGACTATAAAGCTGACCACACATCTGCTCACCCCAGGAGCTGAGCCAACAGCATGGCCACAGAGGCCAGCCCAGCAGCTTCCCACGGTGCAGCTGCACCTCTAAGACAACTGGGGTGCAAATCCAGCTGGGCACTCCCTGAGCCCCTCACCTGAGCAGAGCTGTTCAATCTTGGTCAGTGTCAGCTGCAGGGACTCGTTGATCCAGGCCAGCATGTCATGTCGGCTCAGGTTATCGCTGGTCACTGAAGTAGAATACACATTAACTGCCATTTTCTGAAAGACAGAACCGCAGGGGTCAGCCCCGGGGCCGTGACCGCCGTGCCCGTCCACCGGCCGTGCTCCACAGCGCTGCCCGCTGCCTGCCAGCCCTCCCGAGCCGGGCAGCCCCGAGCCAAGGCGATGCGCAGGGAAGGCGCTGAAGCTATCAGCTGGGAGGAGCTGATTTCATCCCCAGACGAGACGAGAGCGCTTCGTGCTCTTCTACAGAAGAACTAGCCCCGAGCGAGGGCCTCGCGTGGAGCCTGTGCCGAGCGGCACGGCCACTGCGGCACCGTCCCCAGCCCCGCACGGCACCAGCAGCTCGCGGGCCTCACCGCAGCAATAGGCAGAGCGGCCCAGCCCCCGCCGGCACAAAGCGGAGCGGCTGCGCTCGCTCCCGGCCGCAGAGCTCCGGTACAGCTCCGGCTGCAGCTGCCGCCGCCGGGCAGGGCCGGACACGCCGCACGCCCCCGCCGCGGGCGGGGCACGGCCCGAGCACCCCTTCCTCTTCATGCCTCCGCTTCCTTCCCTTCTCACCTCTGCCGTCGCCTTTTCCTCACCTCACCGGCCACAGCGGGCGCTCCGCCGGAGCCGCCCGGGGCAGGCGCGGCCCAGCCCTGCAGGCCTCACGCCGGTCCCCTCACAGCCCGCTGGCCCACCTCAGCCGCAACCCGGCTTCGGGCCCTCCTCCCCGCCCGGCTTCCCTCCGCCGCCGCCCGCAGTCCTCTTGCCGCCGCCTCCCCGCCGCGGCCCAGCCCCATTACCTGCCCCGCTCCGGCCCCGGCCCCGACCCCTCCGCGTTCAAACCAGCCCCGCCCGCCTGCCCGGGACACGTCACTCGCACGCTGCGCGCTCGCGTCACGTACCCGGCACGTACCCGGCACGTCGCGCGGCTGCGCCGGGAGAGGGCGGGCGGTTGCTAGGAGGCGGGAAATCCGCCCTGTTGCCACGGTGAGGACTCGTCTGCGATTGGCGGAGGTTCTAGCCCCGCCCAATGGCTCGTCTGCGATTGGCTGCGCCGCAAGTCACGCCCACATCCCCGCGTGCCGGTGGCGTCCCGCGTGGCTGCGCTCCGAGCACACGACGTGGTGGCCGCGGCCCGGTCCGGTCCCATCTGATCCGATCCCGGCAGGGCTTCGTTCCATGCCGTCCCATCCCCATGCCTTTACCTTCGCCTCAGGCTGCGCCGGGCCCGGCCTGGCCGTCACCAAGCCATCCAGGCCTCAGCCTGTTCCCGGTTCCCTGCCTGAGGCCTCACCAGGCCCGGACCAGCGCAGTCCTCTGCCCCAACCAGGCCGGGCCCGGCTGCCTTGGGCTCCCACGGCTGCGCTTCCCAGGGCGCAGGCCTCTCTCCTCGCTCGACAGAGCTCTGGAGCAGCCTGACCCACCCCCGGTGAGCCTCCTCCCCCTGTAAAACCCTCTGAGTTCCCCTTATCGAGCAAGGAGTGTCTGGGCATACAGACACACTGAAGCTGGGTGGGCTGGATCCCTTCCCATCCCCACAGGGAAATGGGCCAAAGAGTGAGGACAAGGCAGAACCAGGAGGTTCCCCACTGCTGCTCCAACAAAAGCACCTGGGATGTGTTCAGGGATACACCTCTTTTATTTTAAAAAAGATTGTATAAAAAAAAACCCGCAAGAATTTCAACATCAAGAATCCTTAACCTACACAAAAATAGCACCAGGGAGAGTTAAACTTGAGGAAGTATCAAAAAAAAAAGGCATTTGTGAACTCTCCACACATCTGTACACACAGGAGGCAGCTCTGACAGGGAGAGACAGGCCAGGGAAGACTCGTCCACTACAATTCTTAGCAAGTAAGCTTAAAGCCAGGACAATTCTCATTCCTCTTTTAGCTTGGTTTACTTTCCCCCAGTCCTTTCTGTCCTCATCTCTTTGTTTTCCTTTTGATCAGATAGCAAAGGATGAAATGAGAGATGGCACAGAGTGGAGGTTAGGTGTTAGCCCAAAAGAAAGAAGAAAAAGCCTTTAACTTTGCCCTGGGCTCCCCTTCCTGGCCATCCCTGAGCTCAGCCTTGGCTTGGAGAGGGAGGGAAGATGGTCCTGAGGCCAGGGATGGGCATGGGCTGGAAGTGTGGGAAATGGGAGGCTCCCTCCTCTGGGAAGCCTGCCCATGAGAGGGGTGCAAGGGGCTCCCCCTGGGTCAGAGAGGTAGAAGGAGCTGGGAGAGAAGCTCTCATTTCCCACTGCTGCTGTACAGCCCCTCGGGAGGCAGCCTGGCCCATGGCTTGTAGCTGACTCCTTCGGAGAAGGCACCCAAGGACTCTGCTGGAGCAGGAGAAGGTTTGTAGTGAAGAGCAGAGGTAGGGGAGGACAAGAGTGGTTTCAGTGCATTGAAATGTGCTTTGGAGTCAAGAGTCCCTGGGGGCAGGGACAGCAGCCCCATGGCTATGGAAAAAGCTGTGGAGAGGCAGGAGCTCTGCACCCACCTCTCCCTGGGCATGGGAACAGCAGCCAGCACTCCAGGGAGAGCCAGAGCATCCCTGGGGCACAGGAGGGCAAGCAGCAGTGAGCATGGCAGAGGGCACAGAGCTCCTGCCCCAGGAGCCCCCAGGGAGCACACACAGCCATGGGATGAGTGTGTGGGGAAGGAGGGATCAGCTCTCCCCTGCCCTGTGAAGTGAGGCCAGAGCTGTGCTCCTGGAGGGCCAGGGGGGATTTTCCCTGCCAGGAGCCCCCTGCCCCACAGCTGAGAGCCTGCCAGTGCTGCTCAGAGTCATGGCATGGTGCATGGGCGTTGGAGCCCACACTGGCCACTGGACTAATCCTTCCTGCTGATGTGCCAGCTTCATCTGGGAAAGGAATGCTCAGAGGACACTGGAGCCCAGATCCTCCCTGTGTCAGCTTTCCAACCACTCAGCAGGATCTCCAAAGGCAAGGAAAAGCTTGAGAAGGAAGTAGTGAGTATGTGTAAACTACAGCCTGACACACAAAACAACATTTCCTTACTTCTAGCTAGAGAAAAGTAACTCTATCACCTCACAGTTCAGTTTCAGCTACATTCAGCTCTAGGAATCTCCACATTCTTCTGTAATGCCTTAAAGCAGCAACAGACCTTAAACAAAAACATTAAAATGTATCAAAAAACCAAAATGCCTTAAAAAGTAAAAAAATCAAGAGAGCTTTGGTTTGTGTCTCCTGCATGCTCAGTAACCTGAGCAGGGTCCCTGCCACCTGCTGCAGCATTCTAGGGGCTTGGGGCAGTTGCTTCAAGAGAGGTTTTGTTTGGTTAGGAAAAGCTCTGCTTGGAGTTTGCCTTGCAGCTGCCTCCACACTCCCTGCTCAGCAAGCTGTCACTTCCCAGCTCCAGGCTAAACTGGAATGCTGGATGCTCTGGAGGAGACTTCCCCTCTCATACACACAGCCTCCTGCCCCAGGGAATTAAAGCTCTTTTGTCCCCACCTATCACTGCCCTTAGTCTCCTGAAAGAAAAGTGACCCTGCCAGCTTCTTTGGTTAGGCATTTGCTCAGCTCTCCCCCTGTGGGAGCAGGGATGCTTCCCGGGGAGGGAAGGTGCAGTGGCAGGGTCTGGAGGCTGTGCCCATCCCTCTCCTGCCATGCAGCACAGCTGTGCCTCTGGGCCAGAGAGGAGGGAGCCTCAGCTGCCTAGTCACAGGCAAAGTAATCCTTGAGGGGGGAGAAGAGGTGCTGGATGACAGGGATGCTCCAGGATCTCTCCAGCAGCTTCTGGCGAGCCCCACGGCCGAGGCTGGAGGTGTCAGGGACGTGCAGGGGGAAGGCAAAGATCCTGTGGGGCAGAGGCAGAAGGGAGGGGGTGAGGGGCTGAGAGCTGCAGAGCTGGCAGCTAGGAGTGGCTGGAGTGCTGGCACAGGCAGGGAGGCAGAGACCTCTAAGATCATCAAGCCCAAGCATTCCCCAGCACTGCCAGGTCCCCACGGAGCCATCTCCCTCAGCTCCACATCCCCAGGGCTCTCCAAGCCCTGCAGGGATGGAGACTCCAGCACTGCCCAAGGCCTAGCACTGTGCCCTCCACAGGCTCCAGGTCCAGGACACTGCTGTGCTTTTCCCACCATCTCATCCTCATTGCTGATGAATTAGCTGATTATCCTGTGCACATCACCCCAGGGAGAGTGCACCATGCAGGGGCTGCAGCTCCTCAGCAAGCAGGAGCTGGGCTTTGGGCCAAGGAGGACAGAAGAACTACACAAACCAGAAGTGCTGTGAGAGCTCCAACAAGGCTTGGCTAACCTGTTCATGCCAGGAAGGTTGCCCCAGAAGTAGCGAGCTGGGTGGGCAGCTGAGATCTTGATGGCATCAATCATCACAGGGTTACACTGCAGGGAAGAAGCCAGGGGCAGGGGGAGCTCAGCTTCTCCTGCATGGAGAACTCTGCTCCATGGCACTGCCAAGGCTCCCACAGGCTGAGCCCCACAAAGCCTTCTTCCACCCCACAGGCCTGGCCAGCAGCTAAGGAAACTCAGAGCATGCTCCAGGGCTGATTCCTTAGGGCCAGGAGCAGGATTGTTCCAGCAGGAGGTCCCTGCTGATCCACAGCCCCTCCTGGCCAGCACAGAGTTAAAGATCCTCCCTCTGCAGTCCCTGAGCTCCCTCTCCCTGGAAACAACAGGCATTGCTCTGAGCAGATGCCTTCTGCAGGGCTGGCAAAGACCTTCCCCAGAGAGCTCCTGCTTGGCCTTCAGCTGCTGAGAGCCACAGAGGATCCCAAGGCAAGAGCCCACACATGGCCCAGTGGCTTTTCCAGCAGGAAAGTCAGGCCCTCACTCCCTGCAGAGCCCAGCAGGTGCCTGCTGCTGCTGCCCCTGCCCAGTCCCACCTCGAGGAAGCGGGAGATGTCCCTCTTGTCATTGACTCTCATGGCCACCACAGTCTCAAACATCCAGAAGAAGGGACGCTCCTCTCCCGCCTTGGGCCGGGCGTAGTTGAGCAGGTGGTAGAACTCAAAGAAGAGCCTGCCAGTTCCTTCTGCAAGGACAAGGCAGAGCAGGGGGTGGGCAGCACTGGGGGTCTGGAGACAACCTCTGCTTTGCCTTTGTGCCTCAGAGGGGAGCCAGCAGCAGCACAGAGTGGGGCTGAAGCCCTGCCCTGGCCTTGCAGGTGGCTCCAGGCCTGCTGAGGCACAGCAGCCCTTACCATAGAGAGCCTTCCTGGCCGGGCTGGAGAGGGACAGGTCATTGCAGGGGCTCCCACCAATCACCAGGTCAAAGGGACCCCACTCCTCGATCTAGAGCCAGTTAGGAGACAGCATGTGAGGAGCTCTCTCCTCCCCAGCAGGGCAGGGGACAAGCTCAGCCCACAGAGCCCAGGGGAGAAGTGATGCTCACATTTCTCTTGGTGATGTTCCTGACATCGTGCACGTAGGTGATGTTGCCCTCGTGCCGTGTGCTGCCCACAGCCAGGGGCTCCTCACAGATCTCAGAGGCAATGTACTTCTCCACCTGGATGCCCAGGTCCTTCAGCACCAGGTACCCTGCCAAGGGACAGAGCTCTGAGGCTGCACTGCTCTCCTGAGCCTCTCGCTCTCCTTGGCCTACGTGGGTGCAGTCCCACAGCACTTCTGCACAAGCAAACTCCTGCACCTCTTGCTCCTGGCACGTTTGCTCCCAGAAGGCACAAGTGCAGAGCTGAGTCAATCCACCAGAGGCCAAGTGAGCAGCATCACCCCCAAAACTCTTGCTCCTCAGCCACCCAAAGCAGCACTTGGTGCAGCAGGGACCTCTGTGAGCACAATTCCCAGCCCTCCATCCAGCAGGAAGGGGAGCCCCTGCCCTCATCCCTTTCTGATGGGATCCCCTCTCCCCTCCAAGCTTGCAGGGTTGGGTTTGGGACCATGAATCCATCCATCCCCAGCATCCAGTGCTGCAGGTGCCCAGTGCCTCACCTGTGGCTATGCCATCAAAGAGGGAGAGCACTCGGATAGGTCTCCTCTTGGCTGCTGGCACTGCTGGGTAGATCTTGGGTGCAGCCTGCAGGGACAGGAGAGCAGGGAGGGAAGTGCANATGATGCTCTGCCAGGCCCAACCTTGCCTCTGCAGGCACCAGCTCAGGAGAGCAGCTGCAGAGCCCAGAGCCCAGCAGCCCTGCAGAGGGTGGAGGAGAAGTGGCAGCCCCTGGGCTGGCTGCAGNATACAGGGAGAGGAGAGGAGAGCAGGGAGGGAAGTGCAGGGAGAGCAGAGCAGTGACAGAAGCTGTAGCTCGGGGCAGGGGTAGGAAGCTGTAGCTCGGGGCAGGGATGGGAAGCTGTAGCTCGGGGCAGGGATAGGAAGCTGTAGCTCGGGGCAGGGGTAGGAAGCTGTAGCTCGGGGCAGGGATGGGAAGCTGTAGCTCGGGGCAGGGATAGGAAGCTGTAGCTCGGGGCAGGGGTAGGAAGCTGTAGCTCGGGGCAGGGATGGGAAGCTGTAGCTCGGGGCAGGGATAGGAAGCTGTAGCTCGGGGCAGGGGTAGGAAGCTGTAGCTCGGGGCAGGGATGGGAAGCTGTAGCTCGGGGCAGGGATAGGAAGCTGTAGCTCGGGGCAGGG
>VWZO01016938.1:33709-47434 GCA_013396975.1 Bucco capensis
TCTTGGTGATGTTCCTGACATCGTGCACGTAGGTGATGTTGCCCTCGTGCCGTGTGCTGCCCACAGCCAGGGGCTCCTCACAGATCTCAGAGGCAATGTACTTCTCCACCTGGATGCCCAGGTCCTTCAGCACCAGGTACCCTGCCAAGGGACAGAGCTCTGAGGCTGCACTGCTCTCCTGAGCCTCTCGCTCTCCTTGGCCTACGTGGGTGCAGTCCCACAGCACTTCTGCACAAGCAAACTCCTGCACCTCTTGCTCCTGGCACGTTTGCTCCCAGAAGGCACAAGTGCAGAGCTGAGTCAATCCACCAGAGGCCAAGTGAGCAGCATCACCCCCAAAACTCTTGCTCCTCAGCCACCCAAAGCAGCACTTGGTGCAGCAGGGACCTCTGTGAGCACAATTCCCAGCCCTCCATCCAGCAGGAAGGGGAGCCCCTGCCCTCATCCCTTTCTGATGGGATCCCCTCTCCCCTCCAAGCTTGCAGGGCTGGGTTTGGGACCATGAATCCATCCATCCCCAGCATCCAGTGCTGCAGGTGCCCAGTGCCTCACCTGTGGCTATGCCATCAAAGAGGGAGAGCACTCGGATAGGTCTCCTCTTGGCTGCTGGCACTGCTGGGTAGATCTTGGGTGCAGCCTGCAGGGACAGGAGAGCAGGGAGGGAAGTGCAGGGACAGGAGAGCAGGGAGGGAAGTGCAGGAGAAGTGGCAGCCCCTGGGCTGGCTGCAGCCCTTACATAGTCCTGGCCCTTGTCACTGGTGAAGAAGTCGTGCAGCCGAGCATCCCAGTCCCTGCGGCGCCGCAGCACGCCATGGCTGCCCTGGGGCTGGCACATGTAGCAGTTCCAGGGCTCCTGCTCCTTGGCCTTGGCTGATGTCCCTCGGCCCACCAGCACCTCCAGACACTCCACACAGAAGCACCTGCCCAAAGCACAACACCTCGTGCCCATCCCATGCCCTCTGAGCCCACACTCTCTCTCCCCCTGCCACAGAGCAGCCCTCAGTCCATTGGTAGGAAGATTTTCCATGCAATATCCTCTTTTATAACACAAGCTCATGCCCCAGGTGTGGGTAAAGCTCCTGCCACCCTCCCTGGGGCTTATTCAGGTGCAGAGTGGCTCAGCCAAACAGGGACCAAGACAGCACTCTGCCCAAAGCCTTGCTTCCCTGCAGCTCGCCGGGAGCCATGCATGGGAGCTGAGCCCAGGGAGCAGCAGCAGGGGTGGAGCAGCAGGCTGAGGCCTCACCTGCAGCAGCTGGCATTGCTGCAGAGCAGCAGCTCCTTGCCCTCGCAGCAGACAGTGCAGTAGGACTGGTAACCATCTTCATCATACATGTAGAAGAGCTCCAGGAATCTATCCTAGCAAAAGGACAGCCAGAGGGGAGAGGCTCAGCATCCCTGCTCAGAGGCTGAAGAGAGGAGGCAGCTGTGCTCCATCCCTGGGGCACACCAAGAGCTCCAGGATACACAGCTTTGGTGCTTCAGGTGGAGGGAACATGTGGGGGGGGACAGCATGGCCAGAACCTGGCACAGTCACCTCCTGTCCCCAGGCACTTACCCTGCAGGTCTGGCACAGGCCCCCCTGGAACAGGGGGTGGAAGGTGGCTGGGTTCCTCCTGCCACAGGACAAGCAGCTGTCTGTGTGACAGAGAGAGCTCTGCTCAGCCTCATGCAGGGGGGGCACAGAACCCCCATCCCATCCCATCCNGCTGACCACAGGGGATGGAGACACCAGAGCTGTGCCACCCCCTCAGCTACGTGTCACCCCCTCAGCTCTGTGCCAACCCCTCAGCTCTGTGTCACCCCCTCAGCCCTGTGNGAGCCAGAGGAGCAGCAGCTCAGCTGGGGCTGACCACAGGGGATGGAGACACCAGAGCTGTGCCACCCCCTCAGCTACGTGTCACCCCCTCAGCTCTGTGCCAACCCCTCAGCTCTGTGCCACCCCCTCAGCTCTGTGACACCCCCTCAGCCGTGTGCCACCCCCTCAGCTCAGTGTCACCCCCTCAGCCCTGTGTCACCCCCTCAGCCCTGTGCCACCCCCTCAGCCCTGTGCCACCCCCTGAGCCCATGCCCAGCTGGTGCCAGCAGCTCACCTGAGGCCTTGGGTGGTCTCAGTCCCTTGACCCCCAGGGGTTTGAAGCCAGTGAGTGCCCAGTCGATCATTGGCCTGAGCTGATCCTCCAGGGACTCCCCAGGCCCAGCTGAGAATGTCTTCCCAGACCTGCTGCGGGCAACCTGGAGAGCAGAGCATGGGCCAGGGTGAGCAGGGCAGGGAGCAGAGCATGGGTCAGGGTGAGCAGGGCATGGGGCAGGGAGCAGAGCATGGGTCAGGGTGAGCAGGGCATGGGCCAGGGTGAGCAGGGCATGGGTCAGGGTGAGCAGGGCATGGGTCAGGGTGAGCAGGGCATGGGTCAGGGTGAGCAGGGCATGGGTCAGGGTGAGCAGGGCATGGGCCAGGGTGAGCAGAGCATGGGCCAGGGTGAGCAGAGCATGGGCCAGGGTGAGCAGAGCTGCTCCTCAGGCAGGGAGCAGCCTGGCTGCAGCATGCATGCCTCACATCCCTGCCAGGAGCAGGGTCCCAGGCCCCCAGGCCCCCTCCCCAGCACACACTGCCAGCATGTTGGCAGCTGCTGGACTGCAGAGCTGGCTGTGCCCTGGGCCATGCTCCCTGTGCCTCCCTCTCCTCCCTGCAAGGAGCCTGCTGTCCTCCAGCTGGGAGCAGGGACAGCCCAGCCCCAGCTCTCAGCCAGGGAGCAAAGGAAAGGCAGAAGAAGAGGTGCCCATGGCTTTGCAGAACTGTCCCATCCCCTGGGTAGGGATTGGACCCACAGGGTGCTCAGTGCCAGCCTCAGGGTCAGGACATCCAGTGTGACACTTGTGATGCTGCACAGTGCCCAGAGGCAGCCTGAGCTCTGCAGGCACTGGGGCTGAGCACACACTCAACCTTCCCACCTGGAGCAAAGCCTCTCCTTCCCTGGCTGTCCCCTCAGAGCCCTTCCCCTGGCACTCTGTGCCCTTACCTCCAGGGCATGGAACATGGCTCGGCGGTAGGAGACCAGCTTGTGGAAGGTGGCAGAGTTGAAATGCTGCCTGAAGGCCATCAGCCCCACCAGCTTATCTGCAGAGATCTGGGGAGCAGCAAAGGCTGAGAGCAGCCAGGGCCAGGGCCACTGCCACCTCATCCCCCATGGCACTGTGACACGTGGCAGAGGTGACAGCACTGCTCTCACACAGCCACCAAGGTTGGGAGAGACCTTTCAGATCACTGAGTGCAGCTATTAACAGCACTGCCACATCCCCACGGAGCCATCTCAGCTCCACATCCCCAGGGCTCTCCAAGCCCTGCAGGGATGGAGACTCCAGCACTGCCCTGGGCAGCCTGGACAACCCTTTTGGGGGAAGGAATTGTTCCTAATATCCAACCTAACCCCCCCTGGTGCAAGGTGAGCAGCAGGAAGGTGCAGGGGAGAGGACTGAGCCTTACCTCAGAGAACTTGCCATCCCCAAACCACTGGACCCAGCGCATGCCCGCGGCTGCCTGCCGCTTCGCCGTGGCTCGGTGGGACACCACGATGGCAGGCCACCAGGAGAAACCCTTCATCTTCCCCCACACCAGCTCCCCGATGCCAAACTCCTTCCCATCCTGAGAGCAGAAGAGCACAGTGTGCATCCATCAGCCACAGGCACACCCTCCCCATGGTAGCCAAGCAGAGAGCCCTGGAGCAGGGAGGGGAACAGCCCTGGGGTACCCTGCAGAGCTGCCCCAGCACGTGTCACCTTCCTGGAGCTCTGTGCACTGATCTACAGAGGCAGAAATGGCTGAGCACGTGCCCAGCAGCCCTGGCTCCCAGCCCCAGGCCCAGGCAGTGCCTGCTCCATCCTGCACATCCCTGCTGGCACCAGTGCTCCGTGCGTGCCCTCTCCTGCCTGCCCTCCCGGGGTAGCCTTCTCCTGCCCTCCCAAAGCAGCAGCCAGGAAGCTCTAGATGACACAGGAGGGCTGGAAGCAGCCCTGCTGATGGCAATGGGCAGGGCAGGCAGCAGCTCTGCCTGAGCACACACTCTCCTGATTGCTGTGTCCAGGAGAGCTTGGCTCCCTGGATGCTGCTGCCAGGAGGCAGGGCTCAGGCCAAGGCATGTGGGAAGGATGCTCTGTGCCCTGCCTGCTGCTGGAGCACTTTACACTGAGCTTGCTCCCTGAGCAGAGGTTGCTCCTGGGCACAACCTTGCCAGAGCTGACAGCTCAGCTCTCCTGGCTGCACCTCAGGGAGAGAGCACAGGGGAGAGCAGGGAACTGGGCAGGGCAAAAACAGAGTGAGGAAGAGCTGGGAATCATGTCCCTGGACCTTAGTGTGACCATGGACCTTGGTGTGACCATGCCAAGGGCTTCCAGCAGGCCTGGTGCTGGAAGCACCTCTGCCCACAGAGCTCTCCCTCCCAGCTTTGTTCAACAATTAGGCACCTAATTCTGCAGGAGGATGCCTGCCCAACTGCTGCTGAGGCCTGCAGGCACGGACTGAATCACTCCCTGCAGCTCCAGCAGCTTCCCCTCGTGCTCTGCAGGCAGGAGCATTCCCTGCACATGCAGCTGCCTGTCCTGGCAGGTGGTGGCAGGGCTGTGTGTGCTGTGCACACTTCCCTCTGCAGGCACAGGCAGTGCTGCTGCTCCCTGCCCAGCACCCACACCGTGTCCCCATGCCTGAAGGATGGGGACAGCCTGGTGACACACACACAGGAGGCAGCAGAAGCAGCAGGGAGCATTGCAGGCTTGGGAGAAGCCAGGAAGTTTCATCCTCCCCCCAGAGCATCCCTCAGGGGTGGGAGCTCGGTGCCAGTACCTGGTACTCCAGCCCTGTGCCCACATCCCTGCTGTCAGGCTCCTCAGTTCCCAGCTCTGCAGAGCCATTGTGTCCCTCCTGGGAGCTGCTGCTGCGTGAGGAGTCCCTCGAGTCCTCCTCCAGCAGCTCCATGGCTGCTGAGCGACGTCTGGATACCTGCAGGGCACAGGAGCAGAGCCTGAGGCAGGGAGAGGGGTGGAGGAGCAGGGAGCTGCCCCTCATCACCCCCAGCAACTGGAGAGGGGGAAGGCATGGAGCAGGCAGACAGAGAGGGGAGAGCCCTGCCTGCTCTGCTTCTCCTTGCTCTCCTCCCCTTTGGCCACCCAGGCTCTGCAAAGCACCCAGCTCAGAGCAGCAGGATGCACAGCTCGGAGCAGCAGGATGCACAGCTCAGAGCAGCAGGATGCACAGCCTCCCTCTCCAGAGGGGAAACTGAGGCACGGGGAGGATGCAAGGTGTCTGCAGGCCCTTGGCCTGGTGTCAGGAGCCCCAGCAGAGTCTCACCCGCAGAGGAGCTGGCAGCTCCCTCAGAGGCTCCCTGCTGCTGCTCTCCTTGCTCCTCAGCTGCCTGCTCGGGCTCTGTCCTGCCTGGAACAGGAGACGCACAGGAGGCTTCTGCCTCAGGCTGCTCTCCCAGCCAGGGCTGCCCCGGGGCCTGGCCTGCAAGCAAACACACAGGGGACATGGCATGGGCACCTTGCCTGGGCCAGCAGGGACAGGGACAGCCTCTGCTCCTGCAGCTGGCCTCTGGGAGCATGGATGGATCAGCCTCAGGAGCACCCACTGCAGAGTCCCCAGCAGCTTGCCCTCCCCAGCAGCCACTTCCATCAGCTCCTGTTCCCAGCTGACCCTCCCTCCTTGCAGCTACAGCCAGGCAAGAGCAGCAGGAGCCAGCTCCCAGGAGGCACAGCATCCTGCTGACACACATGTGGGTGCTCTCCCAAAGGTGTGGGTGCTCTCCCAAAGGTGTGGGTGCTCTCCCACCCACAGCCCACCCCCTGCAGCCTTCCCCCTGTGGTTTACAAGCAGTCTCAGCCAGGCTTGCTTCCTGCATCCGGCCTCACAGAGCTTCAAAAAGCCAGGAGGCTCTGCAAGTGAAGAGCTCAGCAAGCAGAGAGGGACAGGAGAGGGGCTGGGGCACTGCTTGTCCCCACAGAGCCCTGGGCTGTGGGAGCAGCCTTGGCAAGGACCTACCTCCTGTGTCCCTGTGAGAGTGAGTGGCCAGGACAGGTCCTCCTTGGAGAGCACTCCCTTGCTCACCCTCTTGCTCTTCAGGGGTGGAAGCCCCAGGCCCTCAGCATCTGCAGAAGGCCAAGGCAGAGCAGGGTCAGGCTCCAGCAGCCTCTGCTCTGGGCAGCAAGCTGGGACTTGAGGAGACAAAGCTCGGAGCAGCAGTGTCCCTGAGGCTCTCCATCCCAGCTCTGCTGGTCCCAGAGCACCCACTGCCCCCAGAGCTGGGACAGACAGCACCTCTTTGTGTGCTTTTTGTGTTGCTGAGAGCTCAGGCATAAGGAAACCACACTCGTGCTGCCCAGGGCTGGCCACCAGCTCATTTAAAGCAGGACCTCCTCAGCCTGAGAGCTGGGACTTGGGAACTACAGCAGGAGCATCCTTAGGGCTGGGGACTCCCTGCCTCCCTCAGTGCCAGGGAATGAAAGCATCAAGGGGCAGAACCTTCATGGCACAGTTTGTGTCACCATGGCCTGGACACGCTGCTGGAGGGCAGAGACCCAGAGGAGCCCTGGAGGGAGCTCAGCCACAGCCCCCAGGGAGATTCCTGGCCCTGCTCATCCCAGGCACATGCTGGAGAGACTCACCTGGAGCCCTGGGCTCCCCATTGGCCTCCAGCAGCAGGGTGGGTGTGCTGGGAGTGGGCTCAGAGCAATCCCCAGGGATGAGGATCAGCTCTGCCCTGCAGTCTGCCTCCTGCCGGCCCTGGCTCGGCTCTGTCTTCATGCTTGCCTGTGGAATGCAGAGTGGGAAGGAGATTTAGCCCTGCAGGAAGGCCCAGGGAAGGCAAAGCAGCCAGCAGGAGCTCCCCAGGCCATGAGTGCCCATGCCCTTAGCAGAGGAGCTGCCTGCAGCCCCAGCCCAGCAGAGCAGCAGCACCCCATGCCTGTGCCCAGCTGCCTCTGCCTCCCTGCATCCTGCCCCTGCAAGGGGAAGCTCCCAGGCTCTCCCACAGGCACTCAGGACTAGGCTAAGGAAGCTGCCTCATTGCTGGGCATGGGATCTGTGCTGCAACTTGCTCCTTCTCCAGCACACTCACTGCAGGAGCATGCAACTCAGCTCAACAGAGCAAGCAAGCAGAGCTTTTACCCACCCAAGGACCTGCTGGGAAGCACAAGCAGCCCCACAGAGCCCTCAGGCTCCAGCCCCAGCAGCCTCCCTGCTGCTCCCTCCCTCAGCATCACTTCCCAGTGCTGCTCCAGCAACAGAGATGTCATCTGTCAGCACCTCTGACAAACACAGACCACTCTGGCTGTGAGCTGCTGGAGGCCAAAGGCAACTGGAAAAGCCTCAGTAACACCCAAACATGAAGGGAAACAGGTGGCAGGCACCCACCTCCCTCAGAGAGCCCCTGGGGTACAGCTCCTGCCTCCCCTGCAGACACCTCTGCTCAGCAAAGGGAGCAATGGGGAGGGATGGGGAGGGATGGAGCTGCATAAACTCCTCCAGCTGTGTGCAGAAATCCCACTGCTGCAGCACATCTGCTCCCAGACCCAGCAAACAATTCCTGGGAGCTGCCCAGACTTGCTGGGCTGCCCCCAGCTCCCTCCTGGCCTGGGGAAGGGGGGGGGACTGGTCCCACATGCCAGCCCTGCACACACACACAACACACACACACACACACAGAGCCTGGGATGCTCTGGGATGCAGGCACACAGCCCAGAGCAGCAGAGCTGGCTCAGCTCCCCCTCCCCAGGCTGCAGCAGGGCAGCAGTGATGCTGCCACAAAAAAAACAGCAAATCTCACTAAAAAACTAGTGAATGTCATCTGGGAAGCCAGAGAGTGCCTGAGGGTGACCCAGAGGAGAGGCAGGGGACAGGGAAATGGGGCAGCATCAGGCTGCTCAGGGCCAGGGAGGGCAGGAGCAGGCTTGGCCACTTCCCAGCCCTGCCAAGCATCAGCAGCCAGAGCCTTGTTGGGGAGCCTGAGCTCAGCAGAGGGACAGCTGCACCTCACAATAACTTCCCTGTGCCCTGGGGGCTGCCCAGGGGCCAGCAGAGGGGAGCCTGGCCCTGCCAGGCCTGTGCTGGGGAGGGTGACCCAGCAGCCACAGCCAGGACTCAGCTTTGCCTCGTGGAGCTCAGGGAGCTCTGACATCAGCTTTGGTCCAGAGCTCTCCCTTTGGGAGGAACTGCTCCTGGCAGAGCTGCAGAGCCCCAGAGCACAGCTGAGCCTGGCTGTGGCACACAGGATCCTCCTCAGCAGCCACAGGAGCAAGCAGTGCCCAGCCAGGAGGACATCCCAGCAGCATCCCTGGCAGGCAGCAGCACAGCAACCAGCACTCCATCAGCCACAGTGCCAAGGTGAAGCCTCCATGGGCCTGAAACCTACCCAGAGGCAGCAGGATATCCCTGATTCCCAGCCCTGATTCCCATCTCTGATTCCCAGCCCTGATTCCCATCCTGATTCCTATCCCTGATTCCCATCCCTGATTCCCATCTCCAATTCCCAGCCCCGATTCCCAGCCCCGATTCCCAGCCCCCATTCCCATCTCCAATTCCCAGCCCTGATTCTCATCCCTGATTCCCATCTCTGATTCCCAGCCCTGATTCCCATCCTGATTCCTATCCCTGATTCCCATCCCTGATTCCCATCTCCAATTCCCAGCCCCGATTCCCAGCCCCGATTCCCATCTCCAATTCCCAGCCCTGATTCTCATCCCTGATTCCCATCTCTGATTCCCATCCTGATTCCCAGCCCTGATTCCCACCCCTGATTCCCACCCCGATTGCCATCCGTGCTCTGCCTGCTGCAGCAGGCAGCACCGATTGCCATGCCTGAGCCCTTGCTGTGTGTGTGTGAGCAGCCAGGCTCTCTGCTCTCCATCCTCCCCACCACCTCCCTCTCGGGGTGGGGTGCAAGGCTCAGCTCTTTGTGCTCTCCTCCCCTCACCCCGAACATGTGCACACAGGGCAATAAGCAGCAGAGCCCTCCCCTCGTGTCCCGGGAGGAGGCAAGGCCCAGCAGGGCAGTGTTTGCATTGCCTAACACACTGCAAACAGCCACGCATGCCCTGCAGCCCCAGGCCAGCCCCAGGCAGCCCAGCTCCAGCTCGGATGCTGCCAAGCTGCCCCAGAGAGCAGCCCCAGCAGTGCCTGGGGCGCAGGAGGTGCCCCACAGGGAGCCTCCCCAGCCTGTCCCCATGGGGCAGCACTGCTTGTTGAAGCTTTGCCAGAGTGCTCAGAGAGCCTCCCTCCCTGCTCCCTGCCTGGCCAGAGCCTCACCTGCCAGGGGCTGGGCAGGCCTGTGCCTCCAGCCCCCACTGCCCCTGTGCCCAGGGCTGCTCCCCACGCTCTGCCCGGGGCTGGCTGCAGTTTTCCTCCTGCACAACACAGGCTGGCCCTTATCAGGTGCAGTTCCCTCGGGAGGAGGAGAGATGGCAGGGGAGACAGCCCCGGACTTTGCCTCCAGACAGGGGCATGCATATCAAAAGGCTGGAGGGAAGTTTCTCCCAGGCTGGGATGGCAGCCATCACCCCAGCCCTGCCTGAATAACAAAAAGAAAGAAAAGGAGCCCGATGGCTTGGGGCTGGCTCCCTCCGGGCTGCCTCTGGGCTATCTGAGCACACAAATGGCCTTTAACTCTCCCCAAACTGAACATTTCCCTCTAATCCTGGGAAGAAAAGAGTTGCTGGCTTGGCAGTTTGGTTAAGAAAGGGAGCCCATTTGGGCAGATCTGCTCATTAAGAAGGGCAGGCTCTCCTCTCCCCTCCCCTGCCCCTGTTTCCTGTGCCTGGCCCCTCTCTGCTCTCCACCACTTCCCTCCATTTTCCCCCTGCTTCCTCTCGTGCCCCTCTCGGCTCCCCAGCAGCCCTCGGTGGCCACCCCAGGGCTCCAGCAGCCTGGCAGCAAAGCTCAGGGGGAGAAGAAAAGAAACAACAAAGCAGCCCCTCCTGTGCCCCTGCAGAGCAGGCCTGAGAAGTCTCCTGGGCAGCCCCCACCGGGGCCAGCCGCTGCTCCAGATGCTCTAGGCTCTTTACCATGCTCCTCTGGGTCCTGTCCCGCTGAGCTGAGCCACGCTGGCTGCCCCGAGCCCCCCACCCAGGGATGGGCACCCCGGGCTGGTGCTGCCTGCAGGCAGGGCTGGGGGCTGCAGGGGCTCTGCTGGCACACAGATGGGGTCTGGCTCAGCGCTGGCAGCTCCTCTGTCCTGGTCCCTTACTGCTTCATCTTCATCCTGCACGAGAGGACACAGAGAGATGACAACGACACCTCAGCTGTCCCCATCTCCCCCCATAGAGTGGGGCTCAAGCCTCCCCAGAGCCAAGCGCTGGGATGCTCCATCCCTGGAAGTGTTCATGGCAGGTTGCTTGGGGCTTTGAGCAAGCCTGGTCTAGCTGCAGATGCCCCAGCCCATGGCAGCAGAGCTGGAACTAGAAGGCTTTTACAGTCTTCCAACTCAAACCACTCTGTGACTCCCTCTCATTTCATTAAAAATGAGGAAACTTAGAGACAGAGAAGGCAAGTCCTGCTGCAGGGGCAGCACGTCCCATCCGCCTCACTCCTCCTCCTGCCCCTTCCCCGGGGAGCTCGGTGCCGGGAGAGCCCCAGGACCCGTGGTCACCCTGCCCCGGGTGGCCCTCGGACACTTGTGCCCCTCGCTGGAGCCACCACAGAGTTCAGTTCTCTGCCTCCGATGCTCTCCGGAGCCTCTCCCCGGGCTCGGGAGCAGGATGCCGGTGGAGCTCCTCCGGGTCGGTACCTGCCGCTGCCCGCTCCCCAGCCCCGGGGCACGCTCCCGGCCGGGAGCTGTTTTCCTGCTAACGGGGGAAAAGCAAAGATGCACTGACAGATCCGTGAGCCACGGAGCCCGAACACAAAGGTGCTCAGCCCCATCCGCATCCCGAGCTCCCGGAAACCCCCCCGGGACCCCCTGCCTGGGGGGCGGCGCAGCCTGGGGCCCGCCGAGCCCCGGCTAGGAGAACCCCAAACCCTCCCCGAGCCCTCACTGGCCCTTGCACCGACGGGAACCGAGGCTTTGCCGTGCTCTGCCCCTGCCCCGGTTCCCGTATCCGTCCCGGCATCGCCAGGGCTCGTCCCCGCCGCGACAGCCCCGGGATGCGCTCCCGGCAAATTCCGACAGTCGCGACGGGACCGGGAGGGATCCCAGCCCGGGGCTGGGGACACAGCGACCCCCTAATCTCCGCCGGGGACCGAGCCACGGCAACAAGTAGCGGCGGGGCCGGTTGCCCCGAGCCCCCGGGACGAGCGCTGGGAGTCCCCGGGAACGGCCCGGNCGCTCCACATCGCCCGGGACTTCCCATCGCCCAGTGTCCCACAGCCTGCCCCGTACCCACATCTCCTCTCCCCGGGCTCGGCATCCCTCACCCGAGGCTCCCCATGCCCTGGTACCCGCCGGTGTGCCGGTGTCACCCTCAGTGCCCAGCGTCCCCCCAGGGCTCAGCATCCCTCCAGCACTCGGCCCTCAGAGCCCCTCCCGCAGCTCGGTCCCCCCCCCGGGAGCAGAAGGAGCAGCACGGGGCCAGGCAGAGCCCTCACCCCCTGCCCACCAGCAGCACTGTGCCCCTCACAGCCCAGCGTGGGGAGGGCAGACAAAGCCTCCAGACTTCCAGAGTCAGTTTTGGTCGGTTTGTCCTCTCCCTTGCCAGAGCTGTGCTGGGGAGGAGGCAAAGAGACAAAGCATCCTGAGTCCACGTGGGGTATAATCTTCTCTACTCACTTGCTATTACTTCTAGATCTGGCAGACAACTGGGTAAGAGTGAGAAGAAGGAAGATGATGATCCTTGGTGTGATGGAGATGAGCTTTCAAGGCCAGGAGATAAAAAGCAAGGGAGTTAGTCCAAGCATCCAAAGGAGGTGCCTGGCCCAGCCCAGGGCCTGTGCAGCAGGTTCCCCCAGCTCACCCCTCCAGCCTGCACACCTCAGGCATGAAAAATGTGGCTGCACATGCAGCAAAACAGCCCTGCAAGGGTGCAAGGGGAGCTGAGAAACCTGGGCTCGATAAGCCTTGGGGAACACTGGAGATTGCCCTTCCCATAAACACACAGCACCTCAACCCACAGCTAATCCATCTGCAGCTCTGGCCAGCAGATTGAAGCCCAGCAGATGGAGTTCACTCCTCTTTGCTTTTCCCCACCCTGGGGAAAGCAGCCGGCTTTGACATTTTGGGTTGTGCTGGTGAGAGTTGCTGGGGGATGGATGAGGAGGGTGGGTTTAGCCCTTTGCTCCGAGTGTCTGCAGCCTCCTCTCCCTTTCTCCAGCAACCTTCCTGCCTCTGTTGGCCTCGCTGACCTGCCATCAATCTCCTGGCCGCCTGGACCCGCCTCCTTCTCCTCTCTCCCTCCCTTCCCCAGCTTCCCACTTCATTCAGGGGAGCACAGAGCTCTCTGCTTCTGAAAAGGAACTGGTACTGAACAAAGCATCTCTGGGCACATGAGGAGCCAAACCCTCAGCCTTTTCCCCCGTCCCAGCTCCACACAACTGCTAAAAAAAGTCTATTTCTTAACATCCAAGAGGGTTTATCTGTCAGCTCACAGGAGAAAAAAGGTGCCTCTGGAGAGAGTTTTCTGTTCAGGCTCCTGCCAGCCTGTGCCAGGCTCTCAGCTCTCCCTGCTCACCTCTGCCAGGCTACCTGAGCCACCACTGCCCTGCTCCCTGCCAGCCCTGAGCCCTCTGGGCTGGATGAGCACTGGGAGCAAAGCTCCTGCAGTCCATCCCTGGAGCAGCAGGGAGAAGCTGGGAAGTGTGCTCAGGGCTGACAGTGGCTGGGCAGAGCTGGGAGCTCCCTGCACATCCTCAGCATGCTGTGCCATGGACATGGCCCTCCCTGGGACAGAGTGACTCTCAGTGACAGCTGGAATGGTTCCAGCAAGAGCCATTTTCAGAGCCAAGCAGCCTCCCTCAGCCAGCAGGGAGCAGGAGGAGCTCTGCCTTTCTCCGAAGGTGGCTGGGGCATTCCTGCTGTGCCCAGGTTTTGGGGGTTCCTGCATGGCTGCACACACCACAGCAGCTCTCTCCCCCAGTAACAAGCATTCTCACTGCCTGGAGCTNCCCATTGTGCCCCGCGTGCAACAAAGCCGAACACGAGGATGTCCCGCGGCTCCGACCCGAGTGTCCCTCCCCGCCGTGTTCCCGGGGCTGCCGGGGCCGCGCTCACCTGTGCCGCGGCGGNCCTTGCCCAGCCCAGTGCGGCCCAGCTGCCTCTGCAGCAGATCCACCAGTTGTGCTCCATCCCAGCTGCTCTCCTGCCCCTGGCATCTCCCCTGAGCCCAGGGCAGAGCTGTGCCACCCCACAGCACAGGGGCAGGACTCTGGCTGCTGAGAGCTGTGGCAAGGCCTCATCCTGCTGCCACATGTTGGGAATACAGCCTCCAGCCTTCCCTCCAGCCAGGCTGGCTCTTCCCATCTGGGGGAAGTGCAGTTTACAGGGTGCCAGGAGGAAGTGTTAGCTCTCCCTCAGCTCCTGAGCCCTTCCTGTGGGCTGGCCAGGGGCAGACCTAAAGCCAAGGGTCACCCATGCAGCCAGGACATCCAGGAGCTCTGAGGCTGCCAGCAGGCAAACTTCAAGCACACAGGCACACAAAGAGAGCTCCTCAGTGCCTCCCCTAATCCTGAGCACAGCCACTGTCCCAGCACAAATGCTGCCAGCACAGCTCCCTCCAGGGCCCACTCCTGCCCTGCCAGGGAAGGGATCAGCA